>DWMF01001988.1:0-10633 GCA_018244815.1 Parelbella polyzona | reverse complement strand
CGCATTGTCGAAGGATAAGGTGAGGTCATTCACTCGTGTTGATTGATGGCCGCTACGTGTCCGGACGTGTCATAGTTTCCTCGTTGGCACGTTGCACGACGGCACCGCAGCGATTGTTCTGATGAGCTGATTGCTAAGTATGCAGACACTTGCATTATGTCGCAATCAGCGTTAACTTGTGACATTTTCCTTATTAACTAATAAGTCGAAATTCCTCTTTTGAAAGACTTAGATTTCTGTAGTTTTATGGTTGTTAGTTTACGACAATCCAAGGTGATGATGAATCATGTTTTAGTAGTCGTAGTTTAGGAGTAGTCAGCTTAGGAGTAGTCTGAGGAGTGTAGTATACTCCCACGTTTCATCAGTTATGTTTACATTCCACCATGGAACATGTGGTGAGTCTATTACCATATAGCCGACATAGGTCCTGAATCGGAAACGGAACCCATGACCTTTCGATCAGCAGTGGCGCTTACAACCACTCGACCAACGAGGCCAACAATTATTTAGTTTTCTTTATTTTATACATAATGTTACAAATCTGAGCTTAAAATTTGCTATTAAAAACAGATTTCATATCCACATAATACTTCCACTAATTCTGCTTCGAATAATTTTACAAGGGCCGAACAAATGCCTACTAGTAGGTAAAGAAACTCAATTACCCAATTCTGTATAGTAATTGTAAAAATGTAATTTGTATATATTATAATATGACATAGCGATATAGCGATGTTCGCAGAAGATTTTGTTATAAATGTATTTTTACGAATTCTGTTATTCCTATAGAAAATTATATAAACAGACACATCATAAGGCATTGCAACGCTCATTCAAAATGTTTTTTTAAAGCACTCAACTTTTTTCTCAATTGTAGTTTCTTAATGGCACTTTATTTTTTGATATAAATAGCTAATCCGGCTAGAACTTGTATAAGGTTAATTTAAAAAATTAAGAATGTTACAGTAGCAAAGCATAGAGCAAAGTTACAGGAAGTTAAATTTTTGTGTGGATTAAAAACAAAGATCGTAATCACCGCCAGTCTTATAGAGATGTAAATACGAAGTTAAAACGTTTCTCGTGGCCTTCAGTTATAAACAAAAGTTTACTTCGCAGCGATTTCTTGAAACACGAAAGTGGATGCCACTTCGCACAAGTGGTATAAAAACTGGTTGGCGCTGGGCGTGACGGTGTTTTTGCCTTCGGGAAATGTCTTCGTGACTTTTCCAACACAATTAGCGAGTGGCGAACGAGCGCGCAAAAACGTTTGGCCTATTACTGATATTGTTTTACAACTTGGGTGTGGTCTTGTCGACCGTTTAGTAACGAAATTGGTCTGTGTTAAGAAACTGATGAGGAAAAACAGCTGGACAGACAATTATAGGTCCCGTAGAGATTATATCCAGATGCTAGTAATATCACAAAGGGCTTACATGTGTCAGTAGCAAAATTCTCAAGTTTATTTATTTACAAATTTAAATGATAGTCGCTAGAAAGTGTACTCAAAATGTGTGTAGTACGGGACTATTGTGTTACTCTGAGTACCCTTTCTTATCGTGGTATCCCCTTCTTTTATTAACATAAAATAATTATTTATGTTTTAAATTCCACATTCGTTGAAAATAAAGGGAATTCTTTTTAAATAATTTTATTTTTCACGAAACCCACCGTCGTTCCATCGTATTTATGGTAAAAAAGCTATCTGTCTAATTATAAATAATTATGATAAATGGCTAAACACTTGCGTGAACATAATAATTACCTATCAATGCCAACACATAAAACATCTGTGCGAAACTACGAAAATAAAACAAAGAAGACACGAAAAATCGTTACAAACAGAGTCTGCAGTATTCGCTACTGATAAAACTCTTATATTTCGTAGAATTAATGAATAGGCGTCTTGCCTTTCGACCAAACGCAGTTGTAGAGGTTGTGTGATCAACAATCCTCACTGTGAATGAAATACTATTTATCTATTTGTAATTTGTTAACTTTCTTTAATTAAAATGGTGGAAGCCAATATATACCAGTACGATTATGCAATTGCTGGCTCTTACTCACGCCTACATTTCTCCTGCAAGGGAATAAGGTATACCTATCACTGCGGTAACTTAGCTCTGTACAATTATTACGTCAAATCTCTTACGATGTACGCTGAGAGCATTGAGGGCCAAATATCTATATATTTTATAGATCTGATCATCTTTTCGTACATACATCACTGTTTTCATTCAGCCACGGGAGTCTTATGACATTTAATAATAAGTGTAGCAGCAATATTCCCTGCGCAATGTGAATACAGTCCAAAGTTAAAATGGATGAAAGAATTGCTTGGTGTTAATTTATTTATAAAGTGAAGATTTGTATCTGTTTGCTGGTGATAATTGTCCATATTGATCACCGCGCGACACTCTCAATAACGCAGCGAGGATACTTAATTGCGCTCATTAACTCAGGAGACATTGTCGCCGCTCGTTAGTTAAAGTCATTTTCGGATATATTGAGACGTGAATTGATCTTGAAATGTTTCAGCTGCTTGTTATTAGGTCGGTATGCCTTACTTTTTTAGTTTGATCGTGGCTGTTTCACAAATAATATAGTGGGTATATTGATAGTCGTAATAGGCTCACCACTTTCACAATGGATATTGTGGTATCTAATAACTGGTGAAACGTGAGAGTGCATTACACTGCTCTGCCTACCTGTTCGGGAATGACAGGCATTAGGTATATAACGTATCTTTTTTTATTGTCGTTGATACCATGAAAACGATAAAGCACTTCCATGGAACATATATGGTGTTATTGATAATGGTAGCTTTGTATTAACAACTGTTATTATAGTAAATAAATATACTATGTACATATATGTCTTTAGCGTACTACATCATATTATATTTCAATCATGATCTACTATGATATATTCGCTCGGTAGCTGGACTTGTGGCCGAATCATAGTGATAGACTCACCCCCTATTCCGCGGTAGGATGTGTAAAAGAAAAAGTGAACTGTGGGAGTGTCATCCTCTACATCCTCTGTCTACCCCTTCGGTGTAATGCAGGTGTGATGTTTTTTTTCCCATGTACGTGTTGATGATAAACATCCCGGCGCCTGGCTGCGGCTGATGAGCAGTTCGTTAGCGGCTCGCCACGCGTTAATTAACTCCGCTTCGCTTCTAATTGCCGCCGACCCGTCTGTCAGACACTTAACTGAATCGAATGACACAAATGTATTCACGTTCTCAACTGTGCTCGCTATTACTTCTTGTCGATAAACACCAATACGAAGTAACGCGACGTGTCTCTGATCGACTAGTAACAAAGTATGGGCGCCGTCAGAGATATTACATAGCGCAGATCCTTAAATGAATAGTTTTAAAGTCAGAGCAGATGCGTGAAATGTTAAAGTTGAAATTTTAATTTACGACATAACGTTACACAGTTACCATAATTAATTTGGTTTAGTTTAGTTTAGGCGGCGAATTTATCACCAATTAACCAATTGCCATGCAACTATACGAATTTCTGTCTGAAGGACAGATTTCCATTCCACATGTATGCCACAAGTGAGTATCTCAGGTAAGCTGCAGAAACATCTCTGTTACCAACCTCGAAAAGACTGCTATACCACCTTGTTTATATTAGTTTTGTAATACCCTGAGAAATAGCGGCGATTCGTTACTACTGCCGCTGTTCGCTACACTCTTCACATAATATTTCAATTAATATTTATTAAAACGAGGATTAAATAAATTAGGTGTATAAAGGCATAAATTAATTATTATAAATTGTCAACATCAACAATTTAGGGACTTAAAATGTGTTTGTCATCGACACGCTAAGAAGAAGAACATCAATAACATATTACAAACATCAAAGATTACATATAACTCGCTGTTTATTGCTTAGTATATGTTATACACACATATATGCATGTATACATGTACATATTTACAAATATACATACATATATGAACTGTGAACATATTTACTATCTTTGAGGCATGAGAGCTAGAAGCTTATTGAATTATCAAAATGTATACGTCGAAAACGTTTTACATCTATTTTTTTACCATTTTTGTTCGTTACAGAACTTTATATAACAATTTATATTGCTTGGTTTTAAATCTCGTCGGCTTTATGATAGAAAAATTATTTTCATTGCCAAGTACGTCGGAGAATCCGCAAGCGCATACCACGCGTACAAACAATACGTAATAAATAACTATTCAGAACAATATCTTATCCATTGACAATAAAAACACGGCTATAAACAAATAACAACAATCATACTGAGCAATTAACGTCCATGATCTAACCAAAACAAACACCAACGCTCTACAATTCTACATCTGATTTATCATCCATTACTCCATTTGTACCAAACTTACGTTACAAGATCGGTACATAAACAGCAATGGATCATTATTATAATGACGGAACGTAGAGCAGATATTACGAATTCGCATACACAAGTAGTGATTATCATTTTAATCGCGCTCTGCGTTAGATTCGATAGAGGTGTCTGGAATGTTCGCACGTAATGTTTTTACATAAGACCAGTAGCGAATATTTGTAGCCCGCTCGTGGTTTCGACTGTTGAATGGATAAATGCTGTTCAGAGTCGTTATATCGCTTTATCTGATCTTTTGTTCTGCTGCCGGTAAATAAGTCGGTTGATGTCAAAGTTACGTTCAATATTTATTGGCCACAAACATATGTTTATAGTAAATGGCAGGTAACAATTTACATAGTTAAATAAACGTTTAATTAACTTGGAAATATAATAACGATAATTATATATTATTATAATACATATAACGCAATATCAATAATGTAAACCTTGAATTATAATGTTCACTGAACATTTTTTAATGCTTGTTTTCGATTTGTTAGAAAAACCAAATATTTTGCTGGTAAAAACCGATGACAGCGAACACATTTCCAGCCATGGGAATTAATTGTTAAAACATTTGTTTATATTTACAACAAGTAATTTTATTTAAAATGACTATGCATCTATCTATATCAACTGACACTTATTAAGGTAATGTAGCTCAACAATTCTACTCGCTAACTGCTCTAGTAACAATGATACAACGCGGTAATATCTCAAAGTAGAGTCATATTTCAGGCAGCGAAGCCTCAATGCCGCGGGCGACGGTCCAGCTACCAACAAATCATTTTATAATTCTATTTGAAATAATATTGCGATACCACTTGAGACCATGTTATCACAATGCTTTAATACAATGTTGCTTGCAGGTTTCTACATATTTTATACATATATTTTGCAGATTCATATATGTTCCATCAAACAATACTTTAGTACCAAATAAGTTGACATCATCTTTGTATGTTTTATAAATCAAATGATATTTAAAGAATGTGTCTTAAGTTTCCCAACTTATATCCACATTTCAGCACCCCTAAGTATGGAATGATTGCACGTTGAAAAATCTTCCGAACCCGCCCCCCTCCCCGCCCCTTTACAGTAAGAAAGTTTGTTTTTACAACTAAAACAATTTAAGAAACGCTAGTAGTAACTATTACAATATTATAACATATTGGTAATTATTAGGAAGAGCAACGCATCCTTGATTTAAGCTGACTATAGTTTGAAGTGGGTTCTAAGTGTCAAGATAATTTTGTGACTATACTATGTATGTCTTGTATGTATCACGTATGTCTCACTGCATCTTGTTACGCACGAGTGTGACACGATCGTACACAGAACGTACCAAAGCGTCCTGCGATAGACATCAACGCGATACCGATGTCACGATCAACACACACCGAATGTGTTTAGATACAACACATGTCTTGAAAAACACGACGAGGTGGACAGAAATAGATTTTTATTCAGTACACTATTCGGATTCCGAAAAAATTACATTCCTCAAATGGACGTTAGTTTCATTTATTATTATCTATTTACCCGGATTTAATGATAAAATTTTTATTATGACCTCCTCTATATATCAATTGTTTTATTTTATTTATCACTATTTCTTTTCATACGCGTCATAATGATATGAATACATAGGTGCGTGTAGGTCACCAGTTTGAATCCCAACTGTAACATACATTTGCAAGGACGTAGATCCATAACAACATTTTAGTCGATATCGTTAGGTAAAAAGGCATTTCGCAATCTTAAATACTTTGTCGTATTGTTATAAAGCAATTATTAGCCGACTTATCCATAGAACACCTTTTAAGTTTTGCACATAACTTTGGAAGCCTTAAAAGCCAACCATCCGGTTACACGGATTAGTTGTTTGGTGAACATTCGGGCGACATTCTCAACCTATATACCGCGGGTGCAGTCGTCAAGGCGACCGACTAGCAAGAACATAAAGTATCTCGTAAACATCGATTCAAGGGACACTCACACCGACTATTTCTTGTTAACATTTTATCGAACTTGCTGCACTTTGCGCAGTATGAAGCGCTAAGCTCCATATAGCTACCAAGTTTGTTCTTTAAATATTGCTTAGTAATAGAAAAAAAAACAGAATGTGGCATTCAGATACATATTTTTGTCTTTGGGGAAGACAAGGTGGAGAGCACATCCACCCTAAGCCTCATTATTCTACGCGATAGTATTATCTCTTTGTTAATTATACTCGAGTTAACTGCCCAGAAGTTCGGCCTTAATATGGTTAATCATATATATGTACGTACTTACATGTATTATTCAACATAAGTATCTCTTGGATCTTAAACTTAAGTGGCTGAGAATATCCAGTCTCGAATATTTTTATTATTACAGACTTGAGGTGTTTTTTTATATTCATCAGTCTCTTCCAACCCATTCATATTTACAGTTTCATAAATTCCTGATACTCATGCTTTTATACTTAGTTCGTAAACAATTTAGTTATTACTGAAAGGGCGATGGTTCCGCAGTGGCGAGTGTGAGGCGGCGTGCCCTTATCGGATTGTCGCGAGATACGCCATTCCGTAATGGAAATCCCGTGATTTGCGCGCGGGAAATATGCGATAACAATAAACACCTAGTTTATTTGATTGCGCGTTATTTATCGCGCTGTTGACCGAAAACGAGCGCGTTAGTTGGGCTGCGAACTGCTCGATGGACAGCTTTGCGCGCGCCCGCTCACAATTATTTGAGATGTTTATACAAATGTGAAGGATTTAAAAAAGAACAATATGTGACGTTCTATATTTAAAAGATTGCTACACTTGATGATATTTAAAAGTGTATATGTACAAAAGGACTTTTTTTCGATTATTAACATCAAAAAACATTGATATATAGATATGTAATTACTTCAACGTGTTGTAGTATGCTCAGTGCATTACGAATCCTGTCTATCCGGTAGCTATGAAAGGCTTTGTGAACAGACGGTTTCTGATAAAATACTTATACAGTTGGAAGTACAAAATTGTTACAGTCAAAAAGTCTAAATAAGATGTCGACGAATGGTAAATCGATTTTAAAGTAGAACCTTAGAAGGAATGGAATACTGATAGAAGACTATATTTTATCAGTAACCCGTCTTTCGCTTTCCGGCTTAATTTATTATATTACACCAAAACAATATCTGATAATATACTAACTTAATTGTATGTCAAAGATAACAGTACAGTTATGTTTCAAGACTGTCAGTTCGAAACTCGTACGTGATAAGATTATTACAAAATCTGTCACAAAATTAGATCACAGCGACAGTTCATCTCGGCGTGTTTCGTAAGCAACCGGCATTCGCTGGTCAGGCAAGTGCGAGTGCATCTGATTGCTGGAGATTTATCGCCCGCCCATTGTTGGACCCAGAGCTGATGAGATAAGATAATGACGTAATATACTCCTAACATGTTCACAATACGAGACGGGTTTCATGTAAGACTAACTCTGAACAATTATAATATAATTTTATTTAACAAAACTTATTGATAACAACATACAGTTTCAATGAATTATAATGCAACACAATGAATATTTGCAGATACGATCTATAACTAATCTCTTCGTCCATTGTTGTCAGTTTCCGCTGTATATGGATCTATTATACGGATATTTTTTTGTGTATACATTTAACATATATGTACATAATAAATAATTGTTGAGGAGACAGTCAAGGTTTCTGCAGTAAGCTGCAAAGAACAGGAGAACATAATCAGCTGATACATTGCCAAATACTATTTGGCAATAATTACAACCTTCATAAACGTTACTTAATATTAATAATAAATTAAAGCTGAACGCTTCGTGTTAGTAATTAGCGAGTATTAGTAGGGCTAGTAGGAGGATAAGATTTTAATCTAACGTGGCGTATCGTTTGCATGACGCCACGCGAGCGGCGGCGTTAGCGCCGTATATGGGGTTCCGGGTTTGGTTCCGCAGATATGCGATGCATTCTACTAATGGCAGTGCGACACGGTGAGAATCATATCTTTTGATTCAGGCTACAATTAATCACATGTAATACTTACTAATGAGAAATATATTAATATAATATGATAATATACCTACTTTAAAATGTCCATGCATGTTATATTCGAAACTTTGAATTGATATTTAAAAATTTATTTGCCAACAAGTGTTTTGTGTAATTATGTGTATTTTATTAAACGATTAAATGTGTCTTGTAGGTATTCTAATATTTACAGAACATGTGCTGAGAGAAGATAAATTATTTCCATCTCTTTTTAGTTGTTCCTGAATGTGGATAAAAAAGTTAATGCAAATAAAAATATAGTCAATCAACGAGCATTGCGGACAAAACGATTAAAAATGAACGAATCGCGTAACCCAATCGAGGTGACGATTATATACCACCATTAAATATTTGTACAAAACAACAAAATAATCGATTACAGCAATCATGTTAGAAAACATCGAATAATTACTGCAATTACGGCGGCTAGGCCTACCGGTCAGGGCAAGGAGTCACCTTTCTAAGGCCGACCTTGGCCAATCATCGCGCGGATTAATGTCGCCGGCGACAGATCGCGATAGTGCGCCCTACTTGTCCCTGTCGCTGTCGCGGTCGCCGTCGCAGGTGCGGCGGAATAAATAACGAGCAATTAAAATCATTAATAGCAAATAGTTCGACAAGCATAATAATCGCGATTACTCCGCCAGACCCTCCGCTGGCAGCGCTGATACCGCTCAAGAATGGCCAACGTGAACAGGAATACGTTGGCGCCGGCGCGAGACTAATGGTCCTCGCGTAGCCATTCATTTATCTGAAAGCTAATTAACGCTACACAGTAGTCTTCGAACGGAAAACATGAAATTTTGTGACAACGAGCTGTGTAAGATCCGTAAAAGTCAAAAGTTGTCGCCTACTGCTCCTGTGTACGGAACAAGGCATGAAGTAATATTTAAAATTATTTGTGAAACTGTTTATCTTATAATATAAAAAATTTCGGTATAAATTTTCATTAGAATATTCAATCTTAATAAGCGTATGAACAAATGATTGATCTTATTGCGAATTTTCAAACAGATGTCAATATTGTGTGCGTGTTTCCATAAGATCCCGATAATTTTTAAAGCTTAGACTATAACCGAGATATTGGAAATTATTTTTGTTCAAATCATTCTAAGATGCGTGACTTTCCGCAACAAGTTCGATGAAAGCTAAACCTATACTACTCTAATCATTTCATTAATATGGAGTCGTATTTCCTGAATATATTTCTATGACTATTTGCCAACGCTAACCTAGATAGGTATTGAAGAATTAATAATGTAACATGATGCCTTATTAAACATAACCACAGTTGTCCCGAACATCTGACATAACAATGCGGCATCACATGATATCCAGTCTCACAACAATACATCTTTGACAATCCGCATCCATAAGCTACTCCCACCCACAGCTGCGAAAGAATTATCACTTTTTAATTACACCTATACTCTATTGAAAGTCTCGACAAGCAATAGTGCTACCTATGATTAATGGGCTAAGAACCGAAATGACGAATCAGTTGCAACGCGTCTAACGACGAAATATTGACGCCGAGTCTGGTGAATGGAAACTTTGAACGTCAGTATGAATGATCTGTTGTCAGTGTTGAGCAATTGCAGAAAAAAGTTTTAATGCTATCTTCATTTATTAGTGACACAGTTACAGGTTTACGGGAGCTCATTTTTCAAAGGCAACCGTTAAACATATCTGTATGCTGAAGATTACATTGATATTGTGACTGATATTGAGGACTGTGCTTAGCTATGCTCGTATGTGATAGTGCAGCATGACATAGGTGCTGTCTAGTTACGAATCAGATGACCGCGTTAGATGTATTCCTAAGTATCATTATTATAACCAGTGCTGGCAATTGTAACTTTCTACTAAATCGTAACAATAAAAGAAATTCATTGGGTGACCGACATAAGATGCGACCGTAGTATGGCGTATCAGACGCGTGGGCACAGGGGCATAGCAAAGCTTTATTATTGGAAAACGCAACCCGGTTATCGGGTGTGCTTAGCCCGGCTCATCAGCGCTGATCGATCACTGTTATGACAGGGTGCGTTGCAATTGTACGCATTGTTGGCTCCCGAGGGTGGCGAGGCATCACACAAGCCGAGGGCGACCGACGCGAACGAGATAATATCTTACAATACGGTGTTTAAATAAAGATACGTAAAACGA
>DWMF01001987.1:0-10635 GCA_018244815.1 Parelbella polyzona | reverse complement strand
TTTTCCGAAGCTTTTATTCCGAAGGCTGCCTTAGGGAGTTGTCAGTGACACGTATCTAACTTTTCTGATGTTCGGGTAGTTGTTGCCGAAAATTTTCGTGTTGTTTTTTTAATGTCACGTGAAGGTAAATGGTTATTGTTGTGTATATAACTATTTATTTAACCTACACTGCCATACTGCCACGTATTTTTCTACCTGGGGTAGGTTACAGAGGCGGTAATACCCCTGAGATATAAGTTGGGACGCGTGATCGTCAAATCGATACAAATCGCGAGCACTTCGTATATAGACATACAGGGATAAACTGATACACGAAGAAATTACATTTTTATTCTATTATTAATCATAAATAATGAAATATAAAAATGGCTACAAATACACGTGCAAATGATTTTTATCATGATAACAATAATATCTGCTAACATAAGGTTAATATATTTGGAACGGTTTCTTGCTTTAGGTCCTTAAATCCTCTCACTATGAGAGGACACCCATGTTCCAACAGTGGAATGATGAATGGGTCAATTAGGATTATTTGCATTGAGTCATAAAAACTACCTACATTAGTTTGATAGAGCATAATTGATTGATACGATATATGGTACCAGTGTAGCTGGCGTATTTGTTCGATATAAGTAGTAATATGGTAAGAAAAAGTATTATTTTACTTGGAACACAAGTTTATTTTATTTATGGGTTTACGTAAGTAGGTATTACTTTTTTATAAACATCCGTTTCCGCACTTCCACCAATTTGCAATAAATCAGTATGATGTATCACTCTTCAGGACTAATAAGCTCTGTTATTCTACTTAATTCTTAAGATTATAATCGCTCTTAAATTACACTGATCACATAACAAGAGGGGGATTCTTAATTAGACAGCCACTTCAATAAAGAGATCCAAATTATCTCGGACTGAATTTTTAAATTGAATTTTTACGTAGTTACCCACTGTTTACTGGTCCGTTATTATTATAGCATCTTGCTAGATCCCATTCGGGTTAGACAAAGAACACCGAGAGCTAAATATCTCTATTTCTTCATACCCGAAGTGCTTCACCTATTTTAATCTTTCTTTTCATTCACACGTTTTTACTGGCCTATTTACTCTTTATACAAACGTACCAGCACCAAGGCTAAATATTAGAAATATGTACGCATGTGTATATCGTTAAAACGGCAATTTGCAAACGACGTGGGTAGAGTAGATAAATAGCTATTTAAACAGAAGCGTCGTACGTGTTGCCAAACGTCAAAGCCCTTCTAAACCTCTGAGATGTGCAAACACGGGCGCTGAATCGTGTTAGTGTAGGCAAAGTTCGCCGGCTGCTGTCTGTACCCGAATCGATAAAATTCGGGTCCGCGCCCCCGGGCGTCGCCATGACAACGCCCGCGCCCCCCGCTTCATCCCCACATCTCTTGCTACACCGATGTTGACTTAGACGGATAGGGTAAGAGGCTTATTAATAATGGTTTTATGTTACTTTGCTTACACCCATTACAGTACACTTTAAAATGTTTCAATAGCTACCTGTTCGTTTTCAGGAAAATTAGATTGGGGATTTTACGTAGAAAATTGTGAAATGATTAAGAAAAGGGTTTTGATATTTTATTTATAATAAAAGAGAATTAAAATGGTATTTGGGACTCTCAATGATGTTGTTGTGCTTCCCTGTCGTAAGGCCGCCATCTTTCCAGACTGCTTGGCGCCATTACAAATGAACCAGGCACCCGCCCTGTTATTTACGTTTCGCTTGAGTTTGTACCTTTCATAAAAACAAGAACTTAGTATGTTTATACATTTCCTACGAATTCTTTATTTGATGTCTTCATTGAGCGGTATACTTATGTATAACGGAAGAAATGTTGAGAGATTGTTTTATCGTACAATGTTAAACTGTGTTGTGTGCGCGGTCCCCAGCGCGGGAGCACCCGGCAGCTAGCGCGTACCTAATCTCACTTTATCCGACCCGCGAGGGTGTGCAAACTTTCTCCTACTCGTAAAACCCTGTTTACCCAGTGTTGACTTAGCAATTCTTTTTGGGTCGCGATTACTTAGCGCTAAATAAATAAATTGTATTTAAATTGAATTTTTGTTTGTTGTACCTACGTTCGTAGCTCGGTGAAATTTAAATTTGAGAACGACGCGATGCACGCTCACATCTATCGAGATAAATACTTATTAATATTCCCTTGGCGCAGTTTTAGCTCTTTTGTCTTGCACGGCGGGCAATAAAGAGAGAGACGCCTGAAAATGCTCTGCATTTATACAGGTTCCAGGCGCGCCGCCGTGAACGCCTCGCGCGAGCTTTTTGCTTTATTTTCTGCGCCCGACGCTCCTTTGCCGCCGCTCTTATTGCTTTGAGATTAACAGGGTTTTAATTATTTCCTTTAATGCCACTTTCAGCAGCGTACGGAGGTTGTTTTAGCATTTTCCCGAAAGACGAATAATAAAGGTGGCTTTGTTTTGCGAGATCCAGTCATTGGTCCTCATCAATTCCCTTTAGAAAATAACCTTGGAAGATTTATTGTAGTAGCATACGAATCTGCTTTAGTAATATATCAAATCCGTTTTGTTAGGTTCTAAGGGGTTGGGGAGGTGTCGTTATCAGGTCGCGATACGCACGCAGAGGGATGATGGACGCAGCTCTCATAGGGATTACAGTTTCAAGTTGGTTTGACCATAGCCTCACTGTAGGTACTTTATTGGTAGGTACATACATTCATACGTATCTTTATGCCAGGTCCCTTACGGGTTAGGCAGAGTGCACGAGTTATTGGTAGGTATCAAAATTACTGTGTACGGGTAGGTACACCAGATAATAGTTTACAGAGATATTTTAAAGTCATGTTGCAATTCTGTAGGTACTTTATTAAAAATAAATTCAAATAATGTACCAAGATTGTCTTATGCCGGTCTTTTAAATACTTAACTTACCACGTATTTATTTCTATAGTTTTGTCAATGTCTATCAATCGCGAAGATGGAATTTATTAAATATGTAATATCTTACTGTCTTATAATACATACATATATATATATATATTGTCCAAAAAGAACAATATACTGTTTCGATAGTTGGAAAAGCTTAACATACATAGAAAAAGATCTCTATACACTATGTACAGCAGAAGTTAAATTTATTAAATAATATTATAATACTTAATAAACAATATCGAAAAGAACTAGACTGTGATTTAACAGTCGGGACAGCGTAATATATAGCGACAGCAGCGTGTACAGCAGAAGAAGAATGGGCCATCATCACAACCCTATCACGGAGAGGCATGAATCTTGGGCGAGATTTATTGCGCAAGGATCCGCTTCCCTTCCACGACGTGGGAACGAGTTTTGTTATATTCTCCACACAATATAGTTTTAAACTACAATACCTTGAATATTTGTCATCCCAAATTATGTATCGAATTAGATGGAAACAGATGTGTTACTCGATATAGAGTAATTTAATATGTAATCTATAAAATAACTATATGTTGACATCTTTGTTATATCATCACGCGACCATATGGTGTAGACAGGGAGGACCGAGTGTCAAATAAACACTCAAACTGTAGAAGATTTGTCGTATTTTAAATACTTCGCCAGAAAGCGTTTTATTGTTGCACCGCTAGACACAGATGTCCTCTCAGAATGAAAAGAGTTCAGTCCATAGTCTGTCACGTTGTATACACCTATGTACAGTAAATTGGATACATAGTTCTCGTAAAAAAAATTTGTTTTTTACAGAATCGAACACTGTGGATAGTGCCGCTTTTGAGATGAGATGACTTAAACAAATGACTGGTCAACAGTAAATTCATCGTGCTACTAAACTTGTGTCATTTTAAAAGAATAATTACGAAAGGAATCAAAATAAATTTATTTAAACTAAATTAAACCGATCATGGTAATAGCAAATATCGTAAAAGATCCAACGCAGCACTATGTTTGTATGAGAACTTTTATGGCGTTTTATATAAAACATGTACCGTCTCGTGTCGTTAGTTAACTGACGTCATATCTCTGAATGATCTCATTTGACGGGATAGTCGATGCCTAATCCAACTAGAGTAAACACTATGGAAATTAAGTCACCTGCACACATTAGACATTTCTCCTAAACTGTAACTTTTTTTATAGCTATGACCTTGCATTTTCAATCGCACCTGATTCATGATGAACGCACTAAATTTTCAAATAAAAACAACAATTTATTACACATATTGACCATGCTTATTTCCAATTGTGTTAACATAGTTTCGGGTCGTCTTCGTGCTATATACAATTAAACAGATCCATTTTAATTTATTTTATGGCGTCATTATTATGAAAATCGATTTTTTAAATCCCTTACTGTGTTCTATATACTGTGTTCGATATGTCTACTAGATCAATGACTAAAGTTCTTATACAACACTTGCATAGATGTAGACTAAGTTCGTGCCCTTTTTCTCGTACGTCGTGTGTTCAAACTTTACCAAATCACTTGCGAGTTGGATGACGTTTTTTTATCATGTAAGACTCATATTATGTTACCGTTTCATAAAAACATGTGGAGACATTCCAAAATATTTTCATAATATAAAATGCTTAAAGTAAGTATTTGTAGATAGTGTATGTAGAGCGACATTCAACCGCTGTTCGTTGCGTTGTCGTTTTGAAGCCGTGGCTGTCGCGGCGCTAATTACGGCACTTTAATCCCTGTTTCGCAGATTACACTAGTAATCGTTACTTTATACAACGGATACCTACTAATTTAACCATTTTTGGTTTGTTACAGTCACGTCCAAAATAAATGTATATGAATTTGATAAAGCAAAATCAATTATATAAAGTGCTAATGAGATAAATAGATAGATCGAAATGGCAAAAGATTGTTGCGGGGGCCGAGATTCAAAGAGTTGCAGCAATAAAGGAAGAAGAAGGAATAACGTGAGATCATTGAAATAATGCACAACCATTAAAGTGATATCAATCAAATAAAGTACTGTCAAAGTCAAAAGGTGAATTTAACAAAGAAAAATCTACTTCAGTCGTTGAAGCGTATAAAATTTGACTAGTTTCCAATAACAATAAAGAAAGATCAAAACGAACAATTTCCTGTAAGATTATCCGAAACAAATGATTATTTTTATAGCATTATTCAATCAAGATTATGGCATAGATTTATCCTACAAGCACGCGTCGTTTACCTTCTGCTGGGGTGGCTGAGGTGTTTCTTGGCTGCGGTTACAACCAATGGTAAAACATACTTACAAGTAATATTGGTGAAATACTTGATACAATTTACATATTTAAATAACATGCATTATGCACGGTCTTATAATTACTTTTTGAATATCGCGATAATAGTTGTTGTAGAATATTGTTTTGCTGTCATTGTACCGTCACTCGAGGTTTCTCATGGGTTTAGCAGAGAGCACCGAGTGCCGAATATCTCTATTTTCACATTCTTGATTTGTATTTTCTACCATCATCACTCTCTTCATACACGTACATGTGTTTCATCAATTAAAGAAACGAGCAAAAGACCGACAGCAAATTTTCATATTAAAATATATTGGTTACCTTCCTAAGCATATAAGTATTATGTTATGATTAAAAATAAAAAAAAAGTTGAGGTGGAATCCAATTTATGGAATATTCTGAAGTAAAAATATACATGTCAGCTAATTTTATACAATTAATAAGTTAATTTTAATCAGAGATTTAGGTCCAGTTGTGGCCGTGTTTGGCGCTCTTCTCGCGGTGCGGTTTCAAGGCTCATTAGTTGGCTAACACGACCGCCGCTCTATAGTTGTGAATTACAGTAGTTTTACGCCTTGTTTTACGTGTTACGTTGCTCGATGCCACAATTCTCAACGGATGCTCGCAATTTAACCGCGCTTTGTTTTTAATTAAATGTCGGAATACAAAAAAAAGCAATTCTTAAAAGGCTCATTTTAATGTATCGACAAGTACGTTATTATTTGAAATTTAAATTTTGTTTTGTTACGTCTTCAGCCCAGGTTTCTTGTGAGGTAGGCAGGAAGCACCGAGTAGCATATCTCTATCCTTACCGACCTGATTTCCTTCTTTTACCTTCGTCCTCTTTTCAAACACGTAATGTGATTTTCAAAAATATTTAATTACAAAATATCTAGAATCTATGAAACGTAAATTAATGTGTGCAAAATTAAGTTTATCGCTTAGATGTATGTATATGTTCATCTCATTCTAGGGTTTTGAGGTTAGGTGAGGTTCACTCGCTGGATGTAACGACTTGCGCGGATCGTGGGTAAGTTACGACAGTTTTATTTTCAGTTTTATGGGCGCGCTGCTGGCTTACCTAACGTATGTTATAGCGTAAGGCTAGAGATTCACTTAAGCGTTAAATTGTATTTTATTATAAAGTAATAAAATGTTCCTATATTATTATAATGATAATTATTTTTGGTTTATGTTCGAATAGTTAAATTATTGTCATTTGAAATAAGAGCTTACATAGTCGATTCATAGGTGACAAATACATAGTTAATAAACAATCTCATGCAAATACGTAAGTATGGAATTTACCTACGGCAACACGATCACATCCACGTTCCCACTGATCAATCGTGGCTCGTAATGCACGTTTTGTACAGAAATTTACGACAATTTACTGCAAATCATGTCGAGTTATTGGTAAAGTTTTAATATTTATGTTCCTTCGTTCGTTTCTTTTTTATTTAGTATTTCATATTAAATTAAAGCTAGGTTACAAAAGGCGGACTTTATGCCGATGGTGAGATTATATGGTAGCCAAAGCCGGTGATAATGTTACAAGTGTTTCTAATAAACTTGATTCTCTAATAATGAACTGATATAATAAACTGATCCTGTACTGTGTTTATTACTCATTGGAGTCTGCGACGTAGTTCTATATTCGTATTATTAGACAAAAAGCCTAATAAGTCACACGATGCACTCAATAAATTGCTCACTATTTAATTTCACTATATTGTAGTTGGCGCTGTTCCATAATTAAATTTGATCGTCGTTTCATATTATTGACTACTTATCTATTAACAAAATACGTAAGTATTTTTTATTATTTGGTTTTACATACATAGATATCTTGATGACAGGTCCCTTACAGGGCAGGCAGAAAGCGCGAAGAGCCAAACGTAACATCACGCCTGTAATTCCTGAAGAGGTAGGCAGAGGAGTGTAGTACACTGCCACGTTTCACCAGTTACGTTTAAGTCCCATGGAATAGGTGGTGAGCCTATTGCCATATATCGTGCACAATACCAGACTCCGAGTCAATACTAGAAATTCTAAATTAAAAACATCCAATAGTACCCGACCCGGGATTTGAATTTAGGACCTTCCGATATCCATCGGGACTGCATTTTGCAAGCGTGACTGCCGAGTCGCAGTGGCGCAAAGCGCCAAATATATCTATTCTCGTAGATCTGCCGCGTGTCTTCCACGTTCATGGCTCCCTTCACTCATGCATACTGACTTCGGAGTTTTATTTGGTTGTAATATACATATTATGGGTCTTATTCTGTTAATACTCTAAATGTACCTCATACAGAACATCTACGGCTAAATGAATGAAGTTAAGAAGCTTATCGGAAATCCTTCACTGTGCCTGAATGTTCCAACTGAATCCATCTTATGTGTTTTATTATTATTATTATTTATTTAGCCTAGCAAAGAGGCAGATGGCCACCTGCTGGTAAGTGGTCACCGTCGCCTATGGACACTTGCAACACCCGAGGAGTGGCCAATGCCTTGCCCGCTTTGAACGAGAGCTCTCCTTGCGCTTCTCTTGAAGAACCCCATGTCACAATGCTCCGGAAAAACCTCGGATGTATATGACATCGCACTAAGTAATATAAGGAATATATATCGTTTTATTGTTTATATATTTTTATTATCACAGCAGTACAATATAAAAATGGAATTGTTTTGAATTCAAATCAAGCAAGGTACAAGGCAATCAAGTAACGGCTATGTAATTTTAAGCCATAGTTTATTTTCAACTTTAATTGACGATACACTTAATTGTTGTCTTCCTATAGGTATATTACTTCATTATATACTTAAGAAACGATTTGCAATTATGACGCTAATGTCTACAGCCTTATAAACTAAAATCCTTTGCCTATTTGTAATTACATATTAGTCTACCAGTGCAACCGTTGCTTTGGTACAATTAACCGTTCCAGAATATCTCAGATTATTTGAGACAGATGCAGATCCACAAAGCCGCTGCAAGCTGTAAGTCCATCTCCACGTCTCTTCTCTGTCCATCCTACTGAAAATGTCGGCTTTGCTAAATAACGGGACTTGGAAATTACTTGCCTCGATTCGCTTTCGTCCATTTATATATATGAGAGCGATAGATTTGTAGACCTTCAGTGATCTACATGTTTCTTTTTATATAGTTATACTTACTGGGGAAAAGTACTTAGTGGGGACATATTAGTGAAGAATTGTGGTCTGGTAGCAACGCCAATAGAGCTACGGAATGAGAATAACTATCTGTAAGTTCGTAATCAGTTTAGTTAACTTCTAAGATAGAAAATACGGTTACAATGGGTACACAGGCTACCACGTAGTACAATGCTACGCCTGCTGACTCTTCTAGAACTTTTTGTCTAAAACATTTGGTTATCCCGAACCCCCAAAACACAACTGAAATATCAATATTATCAACACGATTTCTTAAATTAAATACATCAAATAACTCTCCGGTTTGCGCTTAAGAACAGTATTGTTATCTCACATATGTATACCTATGTATGTAGCATTACAACATTATATAACATTTTGTTATGCTTATATTATTATATTTATTAGGAACACAAGTAAAATATTCTTCACAGGGCGCAGAGGTAATTTTTTTGAAGCCCTTTGATTATTACGACAGAAAACTTTATTTTATTCTCGTTAACCTTAATAGTCGTAGATCTTGTAATCTAAATAATATGTTTATCTTTTAGTTAATCTATAAATTATAGTATATTTAATTTATTGATAAGATAGGAATGCTCAAATATTAAATAATGGCAGACAATGTGCTAGCAACTTTGTTTGCGAAGGTGTTTATAGGCGACGGTGATCACTTACCAACAGGTGGGCCGTCTGCCTTTTAGCAACGCCCTTTTGCTAAAAATGAATGTTTTCATAGCATATCATAAAATAATTACAACAATCTGACAATACAATAGACATTTAATTATATTCTTTAAGATTATTTTCTCTGACGTACACACGAACAAGTCATGTAGGTACAACTGTACAAAATGATAGCGATTCAATCCAACGTCTAGCATAATAGTACTTATCCATGTACAGCAAATACCTAACAGAGTTTCAAGTAATTCCAGCAGCTTTGAATGTTGCCGGGCGAGTACATAATAATCCATGTACGCGTGGGCACAGTATAAATGTTACTAGGTACTATACATAGCTCGGCCGGGGCTCGCGGCCCGGATGTAACTATTGGCAACCGTGCGCCCGCTCAGTCGGAGCCTGCGTCGAAACAGCGCGGGCCGGGGATACCAATTTAGACGATAAACACATCGCGATAAGACACCATATCGCGTGTTAAACGCGCTATAGTTAAGGATCATATCCTGTTGTCAATTCCATCACCTCTGCCGCCACCTGATTCCCGGTGCCGCGAGGGAGATCCGCTGGCTGTTTGCCGGCTGCCTTCTCTTTGTGCGTTTAATAAGTACATTCGGCCATGTTGGCGGGTGCACCCGACAGCGCCGATGTGTTGTAATTACTTTGGAAGCGGAGGACTGTTCGATAGAGCCATTGTATTTGTTGTCAAAGCCCTCGGGTTAAATCGGATCGCACTAAATTACTTCCGCTAATTGCAAATCTGAATCACTTTTGCAACCAACGACACTAAAGTGATTTGACGTCATATTTGTCGACTATTGTCGTGTTGTATGACTATGAAATAAGATAAACCAATTTAACAAATTATTATTGTCGTATTATTGTATTACGTATTTAATTCCTTGATATACGGTTGCTATTGCAATGTTTGAAATTCGTTCAAAATAGTATGATACGTTTTGCACAACGAAAAGTTAACCTCAAATTAGAAGTGGGAAGTTAGCGTGGAGTTTAAAATCATGTAGCGTCAATTTCAGAGTTGCTAATTAGCTTTGTTGGGGTCTCGTTAGTTTGGCAGACAGACATTGACAGGCACGGGAGCCGAGGATTTTTAATTAGCGTTCGAAACCCTACGCCATCCGGCAAAACTCAGTTGATGTGCCAATTAGCTACTCAGAAGTCTCTATGCAAGGGGTGCTTCATAAAGCTTTTCAAACAAACGCCCTTTATATGAGCGCGAAGAAATTAATATATTTATTCAATTATAGCAATATGTAAGTTTGGATTATATACGAATACCTACTATTTACTATATTATCTTTGTCAAATTTCCAAATATTCTCGTGTTCTTATGTGATTCAATTTATTCTTCGGTCAATTTTGTGCAACGTGTAGACAAGTAGGTTTAAATATTCATTTAGAAAGTATTACAAAACAATACTGGTAAATAAATAATTTGCAATAGTATAATATGCTTCGTAATTCATATTGCGAACGAAGTTAGAGAGTAGTACTCTCATGTTTCAC
>DWMF01001986.1:0-10636 GCA_018244815.1 Parelbella polyzona | reverse complement strand
CGAATCATGTTATTATGAATGTCACAGTTTTATTGCAGTCTCTACGACAGCTCCTGAGCGCACATCGCTGATTACCGCTAAATGAAATAGCGATCTCGAATAGCTTAAGCGCTTCCCCGCAGATATTAAAGATTACACCATTCTATAAACGACAGCAAACATGTTAATGTTTCAATTCCCAGTTGTCTTAGCCCCGTGAATACCGTGATTATCAACAGTCTAAAGTTATTAAGGATTTTTTTATATCTAATTAGTTAAGGTAGTTTGATTAGGTATATGTCAGTATAAGATACAGTATAAATAAAATTATACTACTTACTTTCAGCGTATATATTGTGAGTCAATCGATAAACGGGTAACACAGCATAGAATAAGTGTTAAAATATAATTGTCATGAGTTATAATTAGACAGTTTCAATCGAAGGTAGTGATATATCGTACGTTTCCTGAGAATAACAGATTGATTATTGTTCCAGGTCGTGTAAGGGAATTCTATGAATAGGAACAAAAGAAGTAGGCAGATAGAGGGCGCGGGGGGAGAGCGCACCGTCTGTGTACACCTGGCAGCGCAGGCGCGGGCCGATCATTAAAAATGTTTATTTAAAAATCCGACCGCTTAACGTCGGCTGCTGTAAGCGAGATAGAGCAAGTTACCATCAATTATTACCGTCGACAACAAACAATGAATTGGGTTTCGAGATCTTAACCTTGTGCTTAATTAGAACGATGTTCGTCCATTATTCCATAAAGTGTATACGATTTTGAAAGTGAAAGTTTGTTTTGGGAATATCATATAATTTTACGTGGACATAATACTGTTTAATAGTGTAAAATCAGTTTTATTTTGATGTCAATAAACCATTTTTATTCTTTCGGCTACATGTTGCATGAGAATGACCAGTTCGTACAACGTTTATCTGTCTACTATCCCAAAGTGTCTGACCATCAGCCCCACCACCGCACGAGCTCTGCTGTTTAACAAAACAAAAGTCTTTCTATAACGTCAACAACATATCAAGATATACACA
The DNA here is from genome assembly GCA_018244815.1 of Parelbella polyzona. Taxonomy (NCBI): domain Eukaryota; kingdom Metazoa; phylum Arthropoda; class Insecta; order Lepidoptera; family Hesperiidae; genus Parelbella; species Parelbella polyzona. Next base: position 9,608 of record DWMF01001986.1, on the reverse strand, counting down.
TTATAGGCTAAATATACACAGAAAAATAGAAACCCTTAATTTATTTTTTTATTTACCTTATCACAATATATCTTTCGACGTGGTTGATTACATTTAAAAAGCTTCTATTAATACGCGCGGCGTACGTTCTGCTTGCATTATATTATTGGTGGTTTTTATAGTTTAAATTTGAAGAAGTATACATACGTGATGCTTATTAAAGCTACAGAAATAGCTGCGAAAGCTCGACAGTGTGGAAACGAAAAAGTTGTATAAGAGAGCGTGCGCAGAGGGCGATAATCCTGAGATGTTTACTCAGCAATAAAGGCGCCTAAAGCGCACTAAACTATGACATAAAAAGTTTAAAAAGCTCTCAGTAGATCAAACAAGGCGAGTGGTGTCGGTCGACATACGGCGCGGTGTAGGGTTACAGCCGACGGGTCACATTTGTCCCAAATAATAAACACCAGATTGGTGTCAAAACGAACACTTTTTATTATACCATCAACCCGTAAACCCCTAATTTTGTACAAGACAAGTGTTTGTTTTTAATAAATCTTCCGCGAAGGTTAAAAAGGCCTTTGATCTGCAACATCGCGATTTTATGTTTCATTTTGATATGTAATAAATTCATAGTAATGCAATTCGACATACAATTGTATATTGTGGCTTACGGAATGGTTAATACAAGTTTATGTATCAATAAAACTCCACTGAGTGTTGTATAACTCTTGGATCAATTTCGGTTATGATATGAAATGTTTTTAACGTTTTACACGAGTAATGACCTACATATAACTGTTTTCGTGTCTTATTAGTGCCATAGCATAAAACATAATATCACGCTTGTATTTTGTCGAATGTGAAGGTAGAGTACTGCTACTAATTTTTACCAGTTATGTTGTACTTCCCATCGTATTCCATGGCACGTACAACCATAAGAGCGGAGCCTACTGCCATACACCGAGCGCAAGACTTATTAGAGAAATTGTGTACAATGCTGTGTGAGAAGACGCCGCCGCAAGAATGCGATTTATCAAACCTGTCCGTTATAGATAAGAGCAAACAAAGTTTTACGGGCTAACGATGATTGAAAACGTTTTGAGAGGGCTTTAATTCCACCCATCATATATCTGCCTGATTATGGTGGCCACATAAATTAGCTCGGCTATCACCCGTACTTAGAGTCAACGGGTTAAATTTTCAAAAGATATTTTTTTTTATATTTTTGGGTAATGCTTTTTATTTTTCCAAACAATTTATTGCGCTGCCTCTACTTATCCCGTAAGGGGCCTGGCTTGACGATATAATAACGATATATTTGTGACATGGTCTGTTCATAAGCTTAAAAACTTAGGTATATACGAGTATTGACATACGTTCGAATTCTAAATTTTAGTTCTAACATTTAGTTTTACTTCGTTCGGCAACCCCACATTTAATAAGAAATGACACATTTAGGTCATATGTATCAGTAACTAGGTGGGCATAACTGTGACTGAATTTTTGCTGCGACTCTTCCACTGATGGTAGGAAACAACAGTTTAAATAAATATAAATAAAAATTTTGGGACATTATATAAATAGAGCTGTACAATCTCAAATGCAGAGACTTTGTTATGGTACAAAGACGACTGGTAAACTAAATATACATATATGTACATATAAATATATATTTACATAGAAACATTTTGCATAAAGGTACATAAAAAAACTTGTGTTTATCTTCCAAAAATTTGTCGTGGATAGATAAGGATTAACAGAACAGTCTAATAACTTTAACATTCTGCAAAAAATAGATATAAAGCTGTATAACGTTCCTGTTGATTTCTCACGTACCGATTTATGATTAATGGATGACTAATAACAATATATAAGGTGATTCCACACAATAAATAAACATAAGCGCATTCCTCATACAATCGTATGGGCTTTAATTAGAGTTTGCAATCAGCTTTGATGTTTCATATAACGTTGTGCAACGCTTTAGTTTCTTACTAATATCAACGGTAGGTATACAGCTCTCGAGAATGCACTTATTGCAATTAAATTGTTATTGGGAATCGTTTTAAGTGGCAACAGTTTAGTAGTCAAGGGAATGCATTGCGAGCAAACAGTTTTAGCCACTTAGGTAAAGAGGTTGATTTTAACAGTTTATTTATTATCTATCTATGTATCTTTGAGGCATTGTTGCAGCCTTAAGAATTACATATCCAGGTTTGTATATATATGTACATACGACTATATCCAAGCAGTCATCCTAGTTAGCTGTTGTCGTCCATAGACTGTTGCAATTAATTTCTGACTTGTGTATAGGAATACAATTACTAGGAAATGTAGGGTAGGTTTGAAAATACACGATGATTTTGAACGGAACACATTTTGATTTAGAATAGTACACGAAGTTTTTGAACAGAATACTTTGAACAGAGTAAGTTCTAATTTTAAAAAGAACACGACGATTTTGTTAGATACTATCAATTAGTCGTACAACTATTTTAGTAAAACTGTCATTCCACATTATTGAAATTATTATTGTTCAGACCTGTCCTATTGGACACTAGTCGTAGAGGCGTTGCCGTTCCTGAGTAATGATATTGTCGCCTCCAGCATACACGTGCAACCGCCTCCACACCCACTAAATCGCGATGCAGATTGTTTTGATAATAATTGATTTTCGATAGCCCTGAATACAGTAATGTTACTGCTCTAAGCGAATCGCACTGTTGTATATTATCATTATTGTACCGTCACGCCAGATAACCCAAGGGATAAGCAAAGTAACAGAATCCCAAATATCTTTATTCTTACAGATGTAAGATAATTCCACAATCATCACTGATCACTTCTTCATAAACGTACGCCGGTTCCGTTATGTCCTAGTACCTATGAAAATGACTTAACATACGATCTCAGTAATATCGTATGAAATCTCTTCGTTACATAATCACAATTTGTACAGTATACTCGTACGCCTGAAAGCATATAAATCATGCAGTGCACGTTATCGGTTAAACATTATGTAAGATTATTACAAATCTCTTAAATCTAATGTTCAAACGCGGTCGTTTGAGACAACCTTGAGTTCAGTAGATTTTAATATAACATGACTGATCGGTAGAACGTGATATTTATCCGAATATCAAATAAATTCTACTTGATATGCCAAAAAATATCCAATGTCACCAGCATAATTTAATTTAAGAGAAGATATGAAAGAGCGATATTTTTAATAATTTAATGACGATATGAAAATACAAAGAATGGATTTTCAAAACTAAAAATGATAATAACTATTTTATTAGTTGATGGGAGGTATCTCCTTTTTCTATTTGGTTTTTTGATTGTGTTTATTTAAAGAATTTTACCTTTGTCTGTGCTAAAAAATTGTTTGCCTGTATATATTTCTAGCAGGGAATAAAGTTTATTATTATTAATTTACGAGAATTACACGAAATAACGTGACTATTCTATATAAGTAGCTTCATGTGAGTCACACGAAAAATTTCATTCATGGGAGAAAATAGGAATGTCTTAAATTAGTTTTTTCAAATTAAACCCGAGTGTGCGTAAGCAATCGAACTATTCCGGTTCACGATCGAAAATACACCGCGTCTCTATGTACCATCATCGATCAATCATCAGACGCAATCGATCAGCAATCATTGCACAAAAAGAGGCTTGACTCACCGCTTCTTATTTATGGCTTATCAAATAAAAAAATTTTAATGTGGATCTTTGCGGGCAACACCGTAGATAGGAGCATAAAATATTTTGATTAGGTACACCGAGGGAATAATACAGTGAAATATATTTTTTTGAACGTTAAGAAGACTGTCTGCCTCGTTGGTGCAAGCGCGACTACCGATCGGTAGGCTCTGAGTTCCAATCCCGGGTCGGGTACTATTGGATTGTTCTAATTTAAAATTTCTAGTAGTGACTCGGAGTCTGGATCAGTACCCGGTGTATGGCAATAGGCTCACCACCTATTCCATAGTACGTAAACGTAACTGGTGAACCGTGGGAGAGTACTACAATGTTCTGCCTACCCTTTCGGGGATTATAGACGTGATGATACGTTTTATTTATGATACGTTAAGAAGATGTCATTATTAACCCTCGTTCAGTGTTAGACTCTTGTCTCCTTGAACAACGAGAAGTGCTAAGACTATAGTTTGTCGCGCTGATCAAGTGCGAGTTGGCAGCATTCACACGTTTTAGAGAATATATTAGGGAACTTAAAGGTATGTAGCTTTTCTCACGTTTTTTCTTCTCACTGTTACAGCAATTGATATTTAAGCTTTAAAATAAGTACAATTTTGATATTACAAAGTATGTAACTATTTTAGTTGGCCCCATATGAATCTTGAATGCCATTAGTCTGTATCTAATTACGTTTTAATTTAAGTCAAATACAACTCATATATTAAAATCAAATTTAAAGTTTTAAGAGAGTCGCTAAAAGATCATTATAAAAGAAAACAAATGTAACATCAAAAAACCATTACCTTTTGCAATTTCGAACTTAGCCTAATAACCCTTATCAACTTAGAACTAATTGTCATAATTATAAATCGGATTACCTTCGAAAGAAAAAAAGATAAAATAAAACATTATTTCGTCATTTTTGTTGTATAATATGACTATTATTGACCAAATACTACGCAAAACATTTCTTCTTAAAAAATAACTAACAACTTAATTGACGGAGGTCGTTTGGGACTGGCGAAATGACAAAAAAAGGCTTGAAAGAAAAAAGAAAAAAAAAATTTACGAAAACTTTGTACAAGCGTTAGTGCTCAATATAGTAAATATGAATCAAGGTAACTCGTAGAAGGGGAAATCACTATACATTTTGGAGGAAAAAATTTTTGCAGAGCATTAATCTCTGCCGGAAGCGACCTGTCGTCGTTCAATAAATGCCAATATGTTGGTATGAGAGGATATTATGTAAATGTTTCTAAATAATCTTGTATGATTTTATATGCAACTCTGCCCGTACACTATGGTTCCAGGAAGACAACACTTGGTAGCGAGTGATAAAAATGGCCACTCATCATGACACTGATTGAGAGCGACGACCACTCTGTCAAGAGTTATCGACTAAGACGATATGTTTTGAAAAACAAACGCTTGGCTTTTTGCATATCATAAGTAGTAGTGACTGACTGCCTAGTTGATCCCGTGGTTACGACGCCACTGCTGATCAAGAAGTAATGGGTATGATCCCTGGGTTGGGCAGAGCAGTATTGGGTTTTATAACGTGAAAATCTCAGTAGTATCTGCGAGTTTACATTTGTTTCCCGTTTAAGACCAAAGGCTCACGTATACATATCTATGTATTACGTATATAGGACGTATAGATAACGTAGGTAACAGGTAAAACATGGAAGTACCAAGTTCCTCTGCCTACCTTTGGGAGAAATACATGCTTGATGTTATATAGTGAGCAGTGGTATCGGCGGCGTGGGATGCCTGTGCGGGCACACACGCGGACGCCCTTGAGCCGACCGCTCTGTTTACCCGACTGTCGTCTAGCACTTAGCGCCAACGTCGATATTGGCTATTTTTGCGCGATACAACATCGGGAAAGCACCCGCCTCACAAACCGACCGATGCCGATGTGTACAACTATCCACTGATACCCATTTTTTGCAAATCATTCGATCTTGGAAGAAACTCATCTTATTAATAATTGCATATTTTGGCTAATTTCTTTGCTAATTTATCAATAAATGTCGACTCTTAACATGAAAAATTGTTTAGCTTTTATCTACGTTAGCAATAAAGTTTAATTCCCGTTATCCATTTAGTGCTGACGTAAGAAATAGGAAACATCAAAACATGGAAAACCTATACAATGTTAGATAGAAAATTCACATTCATCGAATTTCAGCTATGACGTCTGAAGTGAAATTTACAAAACGCATATGTTTGTGTTTGCCACTTTAACAAGTAGACAACAAAGCTAAATCACTTGAACATTAACACCGTACCTATTACCGTTATCCATATGGCTCGTGTATTGTAGAATATTTACTTGGCGCGTTATAAGTTTTTTTTCTTTACGAATTCTAATTGTTCTCCAGTTGCCGGATACAGAGCGTACGTCAGCGTTTTCCCGCCAACGCGCCACGATTAAATTGATAGCGGGTGATTCCCTTGGGAGAGGATGTTCCTCTGATTTAATATAGTACGATAATAATTTTTTTGAAACTCCGCACGTCTGTCACGATAGAGATATTTTGGATTTGGTGCTCTTTGTCGTAAGGAATCTGGGGTCCTGACATGCCGTATATCGATACTATAATGATTTCTTGTTTGCGATAAAAAAATCTACAACTTCTAATAATAGCATCCCTTAGAAACAATATCGTAGAAAAGAAAATATTATGCACACGCTCTTGCTAGGGAAGACTATATAAGGTACACTTGAAGAAATATTGAATCTGATGAGCATTTTCACGTAATAAAAATATCCTACAACTATTAATAACATTTTTGGAAAGCAATATGATAGAAGAAAAATATGTGCACCTTAGCAGCCAAAACTTTATATGTAAGTATATCGTATAAGAATAATAAAACTAGTATAGGATAGGACCCGACGTAGGGAATTAAGGGACTTTAGTTCCATTCTTTATAGGGCACATACAAATAACAGAAACAGTAGAAAAATACATATTCCAATTTTTTATTCCATTTAAAGGCAGAAATAGTCGAGCGCTAGTATTACTAATAAATAACCCTTAGACAAGCAGTTCTATCACTATTCATGACCACAGAACTATATCTCGTCGATATTTATAACCGAATATGAAGCGAATGCAACTTTTTTCATTGCGAACAACCCGTCTCGTTTCTCGCTCCGTGTAGTGAGAGAAAAACGTGGAATCCAAGCCTTTTCCATTTACGGCCGAAGAATGCAATGACATGTGCATTTTATGGAGCCCCATACGACGGATGCTGACATTAATTGGGAGCCGTGATATAAATTCCCACGTTATTTATTATTTTCGCCTTTCAAAGATTTATATTGAAAAAGGAAAGGCTGGCTGTTAATTCGCCCCTCCGTTCTATGGATATCGTGGATGTTGATAAAGGCGTGTAGGTAGACTTTTTAGAAGAAAATAGCTGCCTTCGTTTTCAAGTTATTTCAAACTGAAACATCTACTTGAAAAACATGTTCTTACATTAAGATTAGAGGGTTGCAATGGTTATGCTGGGTATATAAATATATTAATTTACGAGTATAATAGGAATATAATAAATAAATAGTTCAGCTTGAAGTAGTTCAGCTGCTTTGATATATATTATATACTTAATTATTATGTATATCGAAGCAGTCGAACTATTTCACCTAGCGCAAGACCGAGAGGAGTTTGCGGATTTGACAGCCAACCTTCGCTAATCGGAGATGCACTATTAGAAGAAGAGAAAATTCTCAGAAACTGTCTTGTGTACACGAGACGTTATGTGAGTGTCCGAAATGTAGAGTATGTTAAGATATATGTACATGATTATATATATGTACGTATACATCAACAATATGTACAAGATTAAATAGTAAGATATGTATGCATGCACAAAAAGCTAAATATTGAACACAATTGCCAACGGTTACTTTATATAAATAATAATTTACATCTTATAGCAATTGACCTGTTATTTAAAGTGAGTATATATAAATAACAAATATCCATGCCATATTGTTTGGTAATGTGGGAATAATTTTACGGAAAGCAAGTCTTTAACAGGTTTGCCCGTACCAGCAATAATACGCTCCGGAGCGGTGAGGCGCTAACAATGCTGAGGCTATTGATTTATTGAAATAAAATGTTTTCGCATTTAAATTTCTATGGCCGGTATAAATTCTACATGTTCCTGCGCTGATGTGACTACCCACGGCCTTTTAAATTACCATCCAAAATATACATCTTACATCTTATCAATAGAGCTGGTTTTCGCATGAAAAGCAGTATTTCACAGGATATGAACATAAAGCACAATTTAACAATTAATCATATGGAAGGCATTCTTGTAAAGAAATTACTACAAACACATTCTCGGTTATAACAAGAGTTAAAGAGCAAGCCTTATATTATTTGAACCTTAAAGTCAATACCATATATTATGACATCAAATATAATATATCCCGTTAAGCAATATATTCGTACAACAAAACACTACGAAATTAAACTTGAATACGGTTTGTTTATATTTTTTAAATTAATATTGCACCTTTGACAATATTACTCTAATTTATTTGTTTGTTATTGTGTTGTATTGTTAAAGATTGCAGATTTTAGCGTCATAAAGGACGAAAGGAGAGGTCAAAGCGATAGAGTATTGCATTCGCTTCCATTTCAGCTTACCTAATTAGCTGTTTTTACTCCACAGCTCGCCCTAAGCACGCTCTTCTAGGTGCCTACAAATACGAGCCACCTATCAATCTAGAGCCTCCATTCGTGTTTAATATCGTTTTTGCTGGAACAGTGTGAAGTATGAAGTAAGTTTGCCTTACAGCTTCTGTTGTTTTGCTACGACATTGATTTTTTTTGCAAAGAATAATGTAATGCCAGGAGTCCAGTGTTGCTAGCACATTAGTCAATGGATGACTACCTTTTCCCAGCCTTTACTTTGGTATTGCAAGTCAAAACTAAGATTTCCTCTGGCTTAATCGTAAAGGAAGGCCGGAGTAAAATAAATGATATATTGTACAAAAATATGCTTTCTAATAAGCCTTTTTGTTTTCATTTTTCATGTAAAAATCCTGAGGTACACTTTTAGTTCCATAATTTCTGAATTATCATACATTTTTAACATAACATTATATCTGTAGGCGACATAAGGCGAAAATAATATATTATAAATATGCAATTCAGTAGGCTAACTACCTATTCCATGGTAGGACTTGGAATATAAATGATGAATCGTGGAAACGTACTACACTCCTCTGCCTACCCCTTTGCAGAAATACAAGCGTGATGTTATGTTAAACAGATAAACAAATGACATAAATCATTACATTCCCCGAGACATCGACGCTAACGGTGAGACCGCGCCGTAAATTACTAGGAACCATTTATTAGTCATACGCACTGAAGATTTTACTCGTTGATGAAACGAATTCCAATATGTTATATATGAAATGTATGGTAATCATTAAACAACTTTCGTACTCATCTCTCGTACTTTATAATTTATTAGCGAATAGTATTTGATCAATGTAGTTCCATATAAATATAGTTGATACATGGTGTAATTTACGACATGCCCGGAGATATCGCATCCGGACGCCGTGGAAACGACTGCCGTCTATCTCTTCATGTACACCTATCAATTATTGGGAGCAAATGCACACGACGTTCCCAATACAATGGGACTGATTGAAAACTGTTCTGTTGATCGTTGAACATAGATTTGTCGAACTCACGAACTAGTGCCCTTAGGTGACAAGAGAGTTTATGACGACACAAAGGTAACTTGTTATTTTTGTTATTGCACTAACAAACTCCCTCTTGAGGTAGACACTGACTGTACAATATCTCTATCCTTACATACCTGACACCCTTCTTTACGGATCTCTTCATATACGTAATTTGTGGTTATTTATTGATAAATAGTAT
>DWMF01001985.1:0-10636 GCA_018244815.1 Parelbella polyzona | reverse complement strand
GCTTTGTTTCTTGCAACGCGTTTGGAGTCACACCGCTGGCCATGGGGTCTCTCCCATAACTGCCTGAGACTCCTGATGCGTACTCCACTGCTACTAAAGTTCGAGTTGCCGGAAAAGGTATATAATGGAGGTGAATCCCTATGCAAAAATCAAAAAGCAACTCGCACGTGTTAGCATACGGAAGTACACAGTTAATAAGTGATTCCATGCCGTTTCCTCATTGCGACGCGGACAGCAACAATAAGGTAATAAAGAAAAATTTATTCCAGACGAGAACGATTTTTCTCGTAACTCAATACAACAATTTACCTAATAAGTCGGATACTGGCAGATGGGGAAGTCAGCGGTCTTCGGATTCAGCGTGCGATTATGAAAAGAATGACGAATGTTGAAGAAACACGTTAGGCTTGAGATCAGAAAGGGCAGAGATATTAGGCACTCAGTGGCCTCTGCCTACCCCAAAAAGAACCTGGTGTGATGATATAATTATACAACAAAATAAGTAAAGATAGGTACACTTGACTCTTATAAGTCAACATTACCATAACTAATTATTCTATCATTCCACTGTTGGACTAGGGTTCTCTCTCAGAATCTTAAAGATCACAGTTATAATTTGTTATAAGAAGCCTTTGCGAATTCGACTTTTTATTTTAAAGGAAAACGCGGTGTATTTCGTCTTAAATAATGTATAGGTCTGATGTTATTTTAACCAAACATCAAATACGTTAGACATATGGCTTGAACGTGCGAAAAACCAATAACAAAAACGTGTAGTGTGTTCTACGAAACGTGTGTAAAAACGAAATAAAACTTCACAGCCCAAGCTCAGTTATTGATTTACTTAACTTCTGTCCAAGTTTATACATATTCCCAAAATATTTAATAAGCTAGCTGTTATGAAAAACAAATAGTGGATTTATATTATAAATTAGAAACGCCGCGGGGCATAGCTTGTTAAAATGAAACAGTTGTCCTTGAACTGAGCATAAATTACCAGCGGTAATCTATTGTGTCGCAATAATAGGTATTACACCATAATAATGAACACACATTGTGCTATTTATTAAACACAGGAAGTTATGACAAGCGAGAGAAAGTGTAAATTATGAATCTGACCTACCTATGACTAGATACAGCGACTTTATCTGGACTTTACAATAAACTGCACGGTAATTATCTTTTTTACGTAGAAATAGGCTCGCGTTTGTCTGCAATCCCACCTCATGGAAAACTAGATGCAGTCTAGAATGTAGCACGCTCGCCTAAAAAGTGCCTAATCACTCTTCTTTTGAATAATTCCAGGTTGTACGACAGAGTCTGGAAAGATGGCCACCGGGCCACCGGCAGAGAGTTCCACTCTTCGAGATGCGGATGGTAGCCTGCAGTACGTCTACACGTCCGGTAGTAAAAGGAAGCTGAATTGTAAACCCAAATTGAATATTAAGTAAATATTAAGTTGTATTCAGATCTGAACTTAATTATTAATGATATTAGGTACCATTTCGTAATCGACTCCAAGTAGGAAACAACCTTAGGTAAGCATAACTTTTAATATAAGATATTTTGCGTTCATCTCGTCACATATAGGAAGTTTATTAATGTTTGTTTTATAGACAATGTCTCGTTTATCTAGTGGTTGTAATCGCGACTGCTGAACGAGATGTCCTGGGTTCGTTTTACGGATTGACTACTTTCGGGTTTTTCTAACTTGAAATTCCTAGTAGTAGGTTTAGGTTATTTAAATGATATGCTCAAAACTTGAAAAATACGAATATCAAAAGAGCAACCGGTAACTGAACATCAAGAGATGAAATTGTATACAGAATGCTGGATTCTTATTGTGAACTTGTTCTCATTGCGAACAACTTAGACAATTCGTACTTCAAGCGAAGACTTGTACCTCCTGTCTGCTCTTCCCCAAGCAATCATGTCTAAAATCAAAATTTATTGCCACAGATTAAATAACGGCTATCGAGGTGACGGGAAGTCTGTATTTTGGGACTCGGGACCCCACTTATAAATTGATTGCAAACTCAATTCCGGCACCATATCTATACGCGCATAGATTGAAAGAAGATCCAGAATTTAATCACCAATCGACATCTAATCGGACCTTCGAATTATAAAATAATATAGTCGTGTATAATAAGTCCAAAAGTTCCTCATGCTTTCATTGTAATTACGATTTTTCTTCGGACTGATTCCCACTCCCGTGGGAATTGATGAAGAGAGAAATGGAAATATGGCAATAAGTGTGGATAGTGTGTGTTTCGACTTTTGTTTTTAACTTCTATAACTATTGCCAGGCGTAATATGGTTAAAAAATGCTTAGTGCTGAGTCTAATAAATTTGTTTTTTGTGACGAGGTTTAAATAAAACAAGTGAATATGAGAATTGTTTCTCATACCCTCTTGAGAATCCATCTTTAGATACATATGTTATACAAAGGGAATTAAATATGAGTGAAGTGAAAATCAAACCGAACAAACAACAAAGATTACATTGTAAAATTGTTCTACAAATTCTGCACAGTTTTCTAATGTACCTTTAACTTCGACAGAAAATAAATTTGACTTATGGTATAAGGAATACGATACACTCCATAAGAAACACGAGATTTGGGAAATCGATTTAATTATTTCATTACTAATGTACTATGTAGTAACAAAACTATAACTATATTTTAAACCTTACATATACTGTGATAATAACAGCAACCTGATCCTAGCACAAAAAGTTGGCATTATATGAAAGCATCACCACTTATGAGTTGTTCTGCCCACGGGCTCATAAAAATATGACTCATATAAAATTAGACATCAAATGGACTCTGATGACACTTCACCTATGAACGGAATGAATAAATCGGAATTTTGAGACGCTAACGGAATAATCTCAAGTAACAAGGATTGAGAAATCAATTAAAATAACCTTACTCACAAATTTAATTAACACTAAAAATCAATAACGAAACAAATTTATGACACTAAAAATCAACTGACATTAAAAATGACCCTTTTGGACAAAAGATTTCATCAATAGTAGGTACCTCAATAAATACTGGCATAGAAAGATCTAGTGTTATGTTTTGATGGATACCTATAAATTTACTAGGATAATGTTAGCGTTCGTAAGTAGGTGTAAAAATCGTTTGAGTATCTTTGATTATCGCAAAGCACTCAGTTTCATGTTTGTACGACAAAAAACTTGAGGTCGCGCGCCTTGTATAATGTATGCAGTACAGAGCTTAATTCATTGCAAACTCCCTCTTAGCGAGAATGTGTAACAAATAACAAACGGAGCCGTGACTTCGACGTGTTATAATAATATTATTATATAAATGCAACAACTGCAGCCTGTATTTACAATTCAAATGACGGCGACAAAGTCGAACAAACCGCGCTCGTGCAACATTTCGTTTAAATGTTCTTACAAGACCGAAATAAAAAGGTAACAGGCTTCAAATAATATTTAACTTTGAATGTGAATTCTCTACATTTTTATAAAGGCATCATTAGATATGTAGAGACGTATTGATCCCCTATTAGCTGTAATACGTAAAGTAGAGAGATCCAGTCGTGTCGTTACTATTCGTTCGCATTGAGGTAATCGCACTCACCATTATTTACGTCGGCTGATCGCTGCATCTTCTGCTGTCAAACTTCACATACAATGTAAACAATCACTTGAGCATAACATATGTTTTGTCTTTCCAATGTTCTCAGTCAGAAATACTGTTGGGATTTTCACTGAGTCTCGACAAAGTGTACTTTGATTCGCGTGTTTTTATTCCAGGATTGATGACGTAGGTATACGTGTGTGATTTGATCGCCTGGATAGCGTGGACTGAAGAGCGCGTGCAGACAACTGCTAGCTGGTACCTATGCCAATTGTACCGAGTACCGACTTTATTTGTTAACTAGCCACGCGTTAGGAAACAATTGTGCTCTCTGTCAGCTCCGCAGATAAGATTTAAATGGTCGTACCGTTGCACATTTGTCCATACACCTTGTGAGGTGTAAAAGTGTACACTTGCTATGTCAAGGCTTCCTTGATGGCAAGCGCTGCGTTGATTATTTTTTTCGATAATCAAGGTTTTTAATAAATAAAACAGTAACAGTTATAAATCGCGGATCTTTATTTCAAATGTATAATTATACAATTTTGGATGTTTTGTGATTTCAATACATTCCCGTAGAAAAAAGCTTTATTAAATCTTTTAGAAATTTAACGAATTTTAGCAGGAACTACAAACAAAAAAATATGAATACTTTGTCTATTAGGCATATCCGGCCATAGACAAAAAGTAGAATACTAGATTACACCTACTTAACTTTAAAAATAAAATCTAAGAAAATATCTCATATTTGTGGTTACTGACATTTTTGATAGAAATACTTGACCATTTAATTGAAAGAAACAGGGAAAATTGAAAATAAAATGTGATAGATGTTCTTGCGGATGGCAGTGGCTAACGACAATGAAAGCTGAAGACATTCCTCTCCGCGTTGATGGCCAAACAAAGGGTCAATGTGAGTGTCGCCTTGGCAGCCAATATCCGCCGCTTTGTCCGCCAATTTCCACCTCTTCACGACTGCATTGTCAACTTCGGTATTAATAGCTACAACTTGTCATTTGCGGTTTTCAATTAAGGGCCCTAATTGATAAATGAATACATTCCTTCCTTACCTAGCCAATACAAATGGATTTTATGTTATAGAGATCACTATGCTAAATATTGTAAAAAATAAATCTTTGAAAACATAGAACCTATTGTTACTTAATGGCAATGCTCAACATATTATTCTTCTAATATATTGATGATCTTATATTTTTAATAAAATAGGCACTAAGAAATCATAGCTTGATGGACAGACCACTGGGTTGACTTAGCCACGATGTACACACCTACTTAGTACCTTTTTGTTCATTGTAACATTTTTATGGGAGCCCAAATCTATCACGTATCCTACATAGTGATACTTAAAAAGAAACAATCTTGTGCCTTGACTTTTATTTCAGACTAATGACTGATTAATCGCCTTGAGGCCTAAATGACAAGCCTTTAACTACCGATAAACACACACTACCGATAATCACAATTTTCACACAATTGCACGAATGCTTACATTGCGTGCCAAAAATAAAAAAACATTATTTTTTTAATGGACAAAGTCTTAAACTTGTAATATACATAAATATGTAGCTTAATAACTATGTAACTAGTTCAGAGTAAGTCAGATATTAATTTAAAGAACCGTATGAGTTATGCAGCTCATTAGTTACGTTTATTATTTAGCACAGCGCCTGTCTGCCTTCAAATACACGTAATATCTACTATTACGCAATGCTTAGCATGATCTACACAGTTTATAAATCTGTATAATCAGAGATATATATTTACAATTTCAAAGAACTAATTTTAACACGAATATCATTGAAGAATAGGTCAACTTTTGTCTGTGTTAGTTCCACAGATACCAACCGTTAGGTAGCATCGCTTGCTCAATTTTTGGTACGAAGACACGAAGAGTTTCAACTTAGTCCTCAACAGTAGCCATACAGTGTCCAATAAGCTCAGTCAGTATACGATTTAGCCCAGGTTGGATAACTGGTTGGCAATTTTATAAATCAATTAATTATATATAAAAATAATATTGATTCAAAAATTCTTCGGTTATATCAAAAACTCTTCGTTTATATTAATTATCTGTTAATCGTTACTTGCTCAATATATTTGAGCAAATTATACATTTCTGCTTATATCGTTGTTGAATTTTTATATTAAAAGTCTGCTTCTACATGTCTAGCTTAAAATAATCTACAGCGACCACGCCATAATACCTATGCGCGGTGAGAGCTTAAGCAAGATATACTGTTTTTCTTAAACCTTCACATTGTACCTACTGTTATATAAGTATATAGATATGCAGATATATCTATATACAGTATAAAAAAATAATCTAAACTATGCCTAGGTGGTTGTATTTTTGTTTAAAGCTAAATTACATACACAGTTTAATACTAAATTATAACAATAATGTGTTCCTTTTTCTAAAAGCCCACGTTTACACGCCTGCCTGTAGTTTCTAACCGTTTAATTTATTTATAAAATATTAATAGTATTTACAACGATTGTGGTTTAATACATAAAATGTTTTATTATTTGACATAGTTTTACAATTTTTTATAAAGTAGGTACTATACTATGATAAGGTTCATGTTCTAATAACAATACAAAATACATATATGTATGACAATATGTTATGATATTTATTATATGTAATTTGTTTTTCTACAATGTTCTACAATAATGTCTGAGACTTAGTTTTACTTTTAAATTAAAATTCCTTCCCACATATTGAAAGGGATGGTACGACTGATAATATTGTTTATCACCACAGACAATCATATTGATTAATTTTATGGATAATCATGTCATTATCAGTAATATTATCGCTCTCTAGTTAATGTGTTGGCTGCGACTAAACTGATACTTAAAATTTATAGCTTGACTGGCACAAAGAAATGATACAAAAAAAAGAGTGCATTGAGCACTGTGGTACAGAGAATATCCCGCGGCCCAGACAGTTACGACACCGTTGCCCTTCAGCGACGCGTTATCCAACAAGACAGATGGTCTGACAGAAGCGTTCAAGAGCGGCACCATTATCAAATTATTGCTCCCCGGCATAGTTCTGCTCTTTCCACTGCCATGGCCGATGCTCTTTCCGTATCCGTTGGCATTCGAACCGCTTCCCGGACTGCTGAAATGTTTGTATTAAATTTTAGTATATTTTCAAAAACAGCGTTTAAAGTTAACTATCGATGACAAAAAGGATTACTAATGAGAATTAATTAATGATTCAATTGATGAATCATTTTATAATAATTAATAAGTTTCAAGTGCCACATTTTAAAAAGTTCTGTTTTTATCATTCTAAAAGGCGCAACCCATTACAGCCAGTTCAATGGATACGGTCCTCATTGTTCCTTAAATAGTAAATTATACAAATTACATTAACAAATCATGTCATAAAAAAATTGAATGGATTAATTTACAGAAAAATGTGCTTAGGAACGATTGAAGCAAAATGACACGAAAAGTCTTTGACTAATTTCAAAAAGTGGACAGCAGCTGAAGATAATCTTCGCTACGAAACACTCGTTAGGCTTTATTACGATTGGCGACACTTGTTGCTGACTGCGATTTCCTCCTACATATCATATGCACAATGAAGATTTAATACTATTGACCTCAATGCTACTCTCTGAATACATAAACTTCACTAAATTATTGCATCCGTTATTCGTGGATTATGTCTAAGGTTGGAACTCATTCCTTACCATTTTTTAGTCTCCATAATTGGAAGAGGATTGTAATTGGCGCCGATGGGTTAAAAGAGTATGTTAAAGCGAATGATCGTTTTGAGAATTTTCCACTAGGACTTCATTTAGAGTATCGCAATCATGACATCTCTTTAAAATGGTATATTGAAAAACAGTCACCTGAAAAACTGTTTCACCGAGCGTTGTGAGTACTATTTCGACCCAGAATAAATACCTGTTTATGCGATGAGCAAGTATTTCTAAAAATATAAGTTTATATATTATAATGTTTATATTTTGTAGTTTATCAGACCGCAGCCCTCTCGTTACCATAACACAAGCTCTCTTGTTGCTTTCTTTAGGATCAAATGTTGGGCCGTATGTGGGAATGTCCCAAGATATTAATATAATATTTTCTAACATTTAGTAACAATTATTATAATTTTAAATATGCCTGCTGTATATAATGTGTATTTCTATTTTAAATACCTATTACGCATTAAATATAGAATGGCTGAACAGACACGTAATGATAATGAGACCTTCATTTCCTTAAAACTCGTCTCTGCGTTATCTCATATGTTTAAATAATGATGAATTCAATGTGAGCGCAATCTGAGATAGTGATAGTAAATGCCTCATTCTCCCTCATAAATTGTACAGAAGTTGCAAAGACACATGACACATATGAAGACAATCAGTGTATACCTATGTTATTCTATATCGACAAAACTTTCGTTAACATAATACAACATGATTGCTGGTGATCATGTTAATCGAACAACTAGTGGATTATCAAAAAAATGTTGTCGATACTGGAGGTGAGGTGCTATAGAATTTTAAGGAAGAAAAATATTTAAAATTTCACGAAATCCGTAAATTATGAAAATAAGTTTGCATTTTATCGTTACGTAATGTTTTTACATTTTTATCGTTCTAATTTTGTAATCCATGTTTCGATATAAATTAAACGAAACGCTTCATCTTTCAGATATGTAAATCGACGCAAATCTATACGCCGATGTGAAGAACGTGTTGTGTTCAAAAATGGTGAATTGAATATTGAAAAATCAAACACAAGTAAATACCGTGAACTCCCGACCATAGTGACTGCTTTTACAGAAGCGAGATGGCGGTGGACTATATTGTACTGTGTGTTCGCCTATGTTTTTAATTGGCTCATTTTTGCAATTATATGGTGGATAATTCTATATCTACATGGTGACTTAGAATTAGAACATTTACCCAATACGACTAATTCTACCGAATGGAAACCTTGTGTTCGCGAAATATATAGTTTCACGTCAGTTTTTCTTTTTAGTGTCGAAGTACATACCACTATTGGTTACGGCAAAAGAGCCATCACATTAGAATGCGCTTCTGCTATGTTCACTATGTGCATTGAAAGCATCACGGGAAAAATTATTCAGGCTCTTATTATAGGAATAGTTTTCGCCAAATTGACGAAACCAAAGAACAGAGCGCAGACACTAATGTTCACCAAAAACGCTATAATAAATCAAAGAGATGCAAATTTCTGTTTGATATTCAGAGTTGGTAATATAAGGAAAGCTAGAATTATAGGTGCAACTGTCACGGCTTATCTTATAAGAGTCCAGACACTAGACGATGGTACATTGGATTACGTTCAAACAGAATTAAAGTTAGAGATTGATTCTGACGATACCTTATTTATATTTCCTATAGCTGCTGCACACGAGATCAATAAAAATAGTCCATTTTATAATATGTCTGCTAATGATTTGCTTAAATCAAACATTGAAATACTCGTCGTCTTTGAAGGAATCATTGAATCCACTGGGCAAGTTGTACAAGCAAAATCTAGCTATGCCAACTATGACATTTTATGGGGACATCGTTTCCTTAATCCTATATACTATCATAAGCAGAAAAAAGGATTTGTCGTAGATTACAAGAAATTTAATGAGACTCATCGCATCAACACACCCCTTTGTACAGCAAGAGAACTACAAATGTATTATGAAAGTCGATAACATTTTGGCGAAAATCCTTTACGAGAAAAAAAAACAAAATTACCTTTTTAAATGTAGATAGATGCTCTAATAAAGTACAAACGTCAAAATATTTAACACGTTTTTTCTTTTATATTTGGATGTAAAAATAAAAAAATCTTCCGAAGCTCCATAATGTCATGATATATTGTCTTCATAGCAATCATTTGAATATCAAGCGCCGATAGTCTTAATTTCACTGCCGTTAATTGCCTTTTGCACGATTGTAAATCTTGGTCCAATTTTAAAAGTTTTTTATTGTTTATTTCCAAATATTCCTTGAAAAATTTTTCTATCGACATCTTACACGATGTATGCACTTGTTTTATTAAAAAAAAATTATTACCGATTTCTAAAGGATTCAAATAATACAATCTTTATTGTTTAATGAGTTAAATGTTCACCTCTTAGTAATAACAATGAGAAATAAAATAACGTATGAATCGTAGCATATTGCAAGAGAAACGTCATCGGGCGAGTTTCTTGGTACGATAAAGTTTACTTTGTTATCAGATAGAGCTGTTTGATATGAGTTATACTTTAGTTCATTTAGCCTCCTATCAATAATATATTATGACTTACTTATTTTCGTGTTTACTGTAATGACTAGCCTATAAAAAAAAATAAGATTGACAATTAGACTGCGGCTTTGTACTAAGATCATTTGTAGGTACTAAAGGTAAAAATGGTTTTGATTGACGAGTTAAAAAATCCTTATATTTTTACTTATGAATATTAAAAACAAAATTATAATGTTAAAAATTATGTTATAATATCTAATATTATAACATAACAATGTGTCGAAATAAATAATTATACTCACATCTACCAATTGGGTTTGAATTGTGAAATTCGTTAATGCCTATTTCAAAGTTAAATCCAATTAACACTATAATTATATACAAGTACTGCTGTGAGAGCAAAAAGCAAATACAAAATGTGGGTAGCTGTATCATAACGTAGTGGTTTACCTTAAAAGAGTAGGAAACCAGCAGGCGGCGATCACAAATGGGCTTTACTGCCTATGGACATTTGCTGCCGTCTTTAAACAGAACTAAAAATAAGAGAGCAGTATTAGTAAGATTAATATTAATTATTGTTATTCAACATTTAAAAAGTTAATACTAATTAGTTCCTATTTACTATAGCAGTGATAGCCTAGTGGTTAAGAATTTAGCCTCTCACTCTCCGGGGGTGCTGGGTTCAAACCCATGGCGCGCGCACCTCTTTATAAAAGTGCCTTTTAAGTTTAAATATCACTTGCTAACGGT
>DWMF01001984.1:0-10638 GCA_018244815.1 Parelbella polyzona | reverse complement strand
TTATTCCGTCTAAAAATATCTTCTTTAAAAAATGTGCTGCTTTCAAAACAAAGAAGGGATATTTTAGATAACGCCATTATTTTGGGCAAGGTCTGATTACGTCCACCTTAGCCGCTGCCGCTAATCGCTACTTGAAGTTGAGGGTATGTGGCGTGCACAACGCTTCCCGGCCCCGCTTGCCGCCCCGCTCGCCGCTAAGACCGAAGTCGTGGCCAGGCCGTTATGTTACGTCTTAAATAAAATTGTATTGTTGACTATACCTATTAAGTTTTAGATTACTCTATTTATTTACTCTATAGCTATTATGTATAAAATAGATTCGGTGATACATAAATTATTTAGATGCCGAATTCAATATAAGCATTCAAAACTGATTCAACATCTATATGTATTTATGTCCGAGTATATTCAAAGTCCAATAGACACGTAAAGAAAATAAACGTGTCGGACACATTAGAGTGCGGCGTACAGAATTATCGCACATAAAGACACGAGACACGTCCCAGCATTCACTGCGGTCGCCTGCCTCCGTAACATAGCATTATTATGCTCGAGTCTTTGTTTAGTGAAATTAATACAGTCATAAGACGCGCCTGTTTATTTAATTTTCTATAAATAAAATTTATCTGCATTGCTATTTAAATAATTAAAGTCTTATTCTAATGTTGCACTCAAGTCACGTATTATTTAATGACAGCTTGTCAAAGGCTTAATTATTATTAATTTTATAGAATTAATCAATTTTAACGATTAATTATTTCACAAATTAATGCGAAGTATTAGAGTCGCGTATGGTCGAAATTCAATTAATTACGTTTACAAAATAATCAATTTAAAGTTAATTAAAAAATTCATTTGTTTTAGACATTTCGTGAAAATTGCGCGGCAATAAATAAAGATAACTTTGGACAAATACTATAAATACTCGATCGCTACATTATTCCTATTCACATTTACAACCTATCTCTAACTATCTCTATCAAATAAATTCACCCGAAATTATGTTTTGTCAATTCGAATCCACATGTTTTTTATACAGTAAATAAATAGGGCAATTAATTTTAAGCGAATAATTCTATTTATAGGAAAAAATAACTGTTCTGTATTTTGTTTAAATAGTTTTTGTTCCGTCCCTGTAAACCTATGTAATATAATTTCGTACACCTACGAGCAGGACTAAAACGCTCTTATTTAATTGGATAAAGTCGTTTTTTAGAGAAAAAATATAGGTAAATACAAATGTACCCTCTATTTCACTATTATTTCGCGTGCATGAAATCACAGAAATCTTGTATACAATTCCATCTCAAGGAAACGAGGAGTTATATCGTACTTCAGTAGTCTAAAATTCTGCAATGGTTAATCTTATTCCAATTGTGGAAACCACTGATTCTCTTTGATATTCTTCCGCACTCCCGACCGCACCAGCCCTAGAAAGGGAAATCGTTCCAACAGTGCCATGAATTCATCCATTCCATGTACTCTAAGCAATACATCGATTCACCATGAACGCTGATTTTATATAAAAGCTTATAAATGCGATGGTAGATGTTCCCCGCCCTCTTTCGCTCCATCCTAGTGTCGTCCTCAGGTAGATCCAACCGTCGTTTCCACTTGGTAAAGATGAATTGCCGAGTATAGAACATCCGGGCTTCGCTTTAGCTTAACAGGATATGCCTCTTGAGTAGGAGCCCTAAGCACCACACATAATAAGGTTTCCAAATAACCACGACGTTTTATACGAACGAACGAATATCCAATACAAAGTATAATAAAGTTTAAAAAGAAATGCATATTATGTCAGTTAACGAACCAAAAACCTCAGTAAAACATATTTATCAACTCATGCGACCCCATTTATAATAATTACCGGTATAAAAATTGATGTAAATTGTGACAAATTATCATAGCTGATATAAAAGGCCCATGACAAAATACCTTTGTCGAACTTCACGCAAGATATTGTTGGCAGATTAATCAATCAAGGATTTTTAAATGTGTCCAAAATCAAATTTTTCATATCGGTATGATAAATTACTATTAATTAATCAGTATTTTGGGTTGGAATAGGTGTTTGGAGCTAGACAGACAATTAAGTTGATCAAATACGTTTTTCCTTGTTTTATTTAAATTGATCTTCATAAATCCAAAAACTTTTTTGTGGGCATCATATTCTAAAGAGAGTCATATTGCATTTGAATCAAGGTCATTTATGAATGCCAAAAACAGTAATAACATCTCGTGTCAGTTCATACTGAAATCATTTAAACGGTATGCAGTTGATTGCTACTCACAAACAAATGTACGTTTCCAACGACTTTAGATTGATAAATGTTTTTTTAAAGATAAAGAAAAAATCTAAACTATAGATACCCAAGATGCTGAGGTATAGAAGATACAAGAGAAGCAGTTATCACGTTCCTTAGTACGACCGTTAGATCTTCACGAAGCTTACGGTTTCATAACGGCTTTTTCTATCGGTTACTTATACTTTTCGCCCCACTTATTAACGGTCGACGTTTTATAGTCTCCTCTTTGTTGTGTCCGCTAGGTCCTCATTGGGTATTCTGAACGATTGTCAGATGTATCACTCGATATTGACTCAGTGTGTACCATTTTTTTGATATTCTATTCATTTATACAATTTTTTACTTTATCAGCGATCCAGTAATGGAGAATAAATAAATATTGGATCGGAGAATAATAGGTCAACATTACAAAAATAACACAATTGCGCCCTAAATAAGATATCCTTCTATTTCACCCTCGTTTTATATTGACGCCCTTCGTAATGTACTTAAATCGGTAGTATCTTTTGTGTTCGCATCAAATTTTTCTCTACCTTTCAAATGTCTATTGTTGGTGACGTAAAAGCTTTTCGGAAAGGTTTAATTTTTCATCTGATGCAATATTCTTTATTATTGTATTGAAACTCAAGTACGAATTTGTTACTTCTTCATACTATTGTTTATAGTCAGTATCTTCAGTAAATACAATGTGTTTGAATTAAAGTTAACAGTCAGGATTATCTGTCAGGTCTCATCTAACTATTGTTATCATAGATAAGATTCATTCATCACTTATACTAAACCCATACAAGACTGGAATTTTAATATATCATTGTCTAGTCTAATCTTTGATAAATTGCCTAGTACAAAATTCCAAAGTATAGATCAGTCTATTACGTCGCCTACTCAAGCAGTACGACATGGCCGTCCTGTCCTGTCCATCATTATTTCATTCCGTTTTATTAAGTTCTATTCGATCTTTGGTATAATTTTTTACGGTCTGGAGATTGAAGATTGCATGTGAATTCTAAAGGCCATCTTATTCACTAAAAGTATCAACTATTCTACGAACTTTTATTACCAAGGGTAATACTGATACCAGTAGATACTGAACTATTGTTACAGTAACTTTACTAACTGGACTATTGTATATTAATCGTCCTATTATTTTTCACACTGGCAAATATTTAGTAGGCACCTGTTGTTTAATCCTAAGTGGCAGTCATAATCTTCCACTTTCCTATGCAATGCCTCATTGGTCGAGTCGTTCCAGACGCGACTACTGAACGAGAGTTCCTGGGTTCGATCCCTGGTTCGGGTACTAGTGCATTTTACTAACTTGAAAATCCTAGCAGTCTGTATTTGTGTTTGGTGAATGGCAGTAAACTCATCCCCTATTTCGTAGTAGGGCGTAAAGGTAACTGATGAAACATGGGAATGAATTACACTCCTCTCTACCTCATGGGGATTTATAGGCGTGAAGGTATTTTCTTCTTGTCTGACTTTAATTGTAAATTTCTATGGACGCTAGTAACTACTAGATACATCTACAAGCAATTATTGTTATATACGACATACTGTATCGTGTTCATTTTTTGAAGTCACAAAACGTTAGTAAAATTCAAGCAAGATTTGTAGGCTATATTTATCTCTATACGAAAGTTTCATTTATAGGGCTCTTTCATGACAGTCATCAGATGCTGAAGTGAACCTAACATCAGCACATTTACTATGGCTCGCAGCGTTGAGCAGTAAATTGTAGACCGACCGTAAAACAGTAGTAAAACAGATATCTCATTGACTCACTGATCTCGACTTGCATTACTGCGATGGGCTGGATCTGGATATTCTGTTTGTGTCTTAATATATATTTTTGTTTGTGGGAGAAAAAAAATATTTAACGAAATAAAGATGGACATACTGCCAGTAATACCTATATTGATACAGGCTGAGGATGATGATAAGAACTATGATGATAATGATGATGAGAAT
Source organism: Parelbella polyzona (assembly GCA_018244815.1). Lineage (NCBI taxonomy): Eukaryota > Metazoa > Arthropoda > Insecta > Lepidoptera > Hesperiidae > Parelbella > Parelbella polyzona. The sequence goes on along the minus strand of DWMF01001984.1, from coordinate 6,358 downwards.
TATGATGATAATGACGATGATAATGATGATGGTAATAATGATTATGATCATGAATATGTTACTTTACGCGGTGTTTGGCATTCACTGTGAGTTGTACATGCAATCCGACCAGTAATTTAGGGCTCAAAAAGTTTGTTAAGTTTTTGTACCGTCCGTAAGGAAATAAAATGTTCTCGCTTAGCATTAAACTGAACAGCGCCGGCTCTACGTCTGTTTGTTTCATTACGAAATACCTTCTTTAGTTTTTTAAAGAAAATTTATTTATTAAGTTGACGTACTAAGACGTATCGTTTAAGTGTATCGTGTCAGTATCGTGCCTAGGTGCGTTTAAACAACACTTCGATAATGTATAATTATAAGATCCAGTGATTTACTACATACTAATAAACATTAATTTAATAATTGTCCCAAAAAACATAACAGCCTGGGCTGGGCGATTTTGTCGCTCGAGTAGCGACATTTAATGTATTATTTAGGTAATAAATGTTTATATATTTATGTACATTTTATTGTATTGAAAGCATGTAAAAAGACGGAGTAGGCAGAGAGTACGGAGTGCCCAATATCCTTATCCTTGCATACCTACCGTGCTTCTTGCACTTCTTCTCCTTCCTCCGTAAGGACTCCCCGTAAGGGACTTAGCGTAAAGATATGTATGTATTTAAAAAAACGCCACAGATCATAAAAATCGATTTATTTATTTCTCTTGTCATCCTTTACACTTACACGCACGTCACATATCGTACACCAAAATGAAATTTAGGTAGTATTGTGCGATCCTGAATCTCTTAACGAATTCGTATGCGTACAGTCTTATTTTATATATACGTATATGAAGAATAATGTTATTATACTCGTAATCTAAAATTAAGTACATACATATAAGAATTAATAATATCTCCAAATTAATTTATACAAATACAATTATCTTAGATTCACATGTAATTATATCAAATAAAATGTATCGTACATTGTTATGTTAATAATATTATAATATGATATAGCATACCTAAGTATTCAAATTTCAACAATTAATTTTAAACGAGACTTATTTGTTGAATTTTAAGCCACTACAAAGAAATATAAATTAATTTTTCAATTGATAGATATTATGTCAAGGACTCAATAGACAATATAATGATGTATAATTTTGGACTAAACCGCATTAGATACGGTCTTGGTCTTCCGCTGTGAGAGGTAACCATAAACCCTAAAACCGGGAAAGTCGAAAAAACTAACCGAAAATGGAATAAATCGTAAACCTAAAAACGTAAATGGCACATTAATAGAACGCAAAGCAATGAAATAGGTTACAGCGATATAATAATATGTCATGTGATAAAATTGAAAAACAGCATTTTGCGGTAACCAGTTATATTTTTCAGTGCTACTAAGCTAATAAAAACTTTTTGTGGTAACAAAAAATATATTTTTCAGCGCTATTAACAGAAATATAACTATATAATCTCAATAGTATATTATCGCTTAAAAGATCAATAGGAATAATGGACATTTTATGGAAAAGGAAAAAGAAATCCCCTTCAGTAACAGTTACAAAATTGCAGGAACGCCTAGGGCTTAAAACGTACATTCGGTATAATTAGCCACCTGTGCCGTGTAATACGAGTAAGCTTGTTGACAAACGAAACTCGCAAAACGCAGAATGTCGACATAATTGAGATTTATTAACGAAAGCAATTTATTACACAAAAACCTACTCTCCAAACGACATAAATATTTACATAAGAGTAAAGCACAGAAAATAGATACCAGAAACTTAAATACTTCCACAAAAACCAAAATTCAATGTTATTCAGATTAACCTAAACTTCAGATAAATTATTCCGACTACTTTCTTATAATCACAGTGACATTGAAACTACATAGATGAGTCAAATTATACTCAGTCACAATAGGTACTAATTGATTATTATAATACAAAAAATACAAAATTCACTACAACAGCTTAGTGCCTTAAGTTTTTACAATGAAATATTTTTAATTAATTGATAACCGAAACATTTTTATCGAACACACTTATCTAATAATACTCACATCTTTATCGTTCTACAATTTATTAACATATTTTATTCCATAACACGATAATTTACAAAAATAGACCTGGTAGATAATGGTCCACAGACTTAAACTTTAATCTATAGAAATGCTATATTTAGACAAACAACTAGGATTCCCTCTATAATACAAAGTTTCTATTACAGTGTCTCTTGTTTGGGGACACATGCAAATGTACAATATTTACTGTCGTGTCAAACGTGACCCTCGGGAGTCATCGCGTTAAAGTTACTTCTGTATCACTCGAACTCCTAGAACTCTCTTTAATAACATCAAGCTCCCGATTGGACAACGAGGAATGTCGGGAAAACTTATGTGTTACACCGTAATCACTTTTATCCTCACAAAAATCACGTACACCGCTACAACCACCGATATAATCTTTGGCCTCGTCCGATTCGTCATCCGCTATGTCGTTCACTTCAACTTCTAACAAATTATCGTTTTCCTTTACACCGTACACACTAAAATTTCTCTCGTGACTGAGGCTTCGTATCCTATCAAGATTATGCTCCAAATTGGGTATATTATCATCGTCTATACAAGAAGAATCATTAAATTTCCACTTTATACTAGAATTAAAATGTTCAACTGCAGGGTATATCCCTATACTATTGCTTCTATGCCCGAAGACCGGACAGTTTGGGAAATCTCACAATTCCGGGTGCCGTCCGTTACAGGTTTTATTGTATGTGCCCTCATCAAGGCTGAGATTAGAGCGAGACCGTCCACATTCAAGGCCGGGTCGAAATAGACAGAAGTCTGAATTTTTCATTCTGCATTGCCTCGAGCAAGATTCAATTTGAAATGCAGTTCTGTCTAGTTGTCTATAGTCTGTTGGACCATACCCATCGAAGAATCTAGCATTATGCTTGCAGGTCCCGCTTGGACAACCTTTAAATGAACCGCTGCAGCGAAGAGGGTCTCTATGGCAAGCCTTTTGAATTGCATGAAGAGACGTGGATGACACAGTTCGTTCTAATATTTCTCCCCAATATTTTTCTCCGAGTCCTTCAAATTCGCCCTTAGAATGCAAATCAGATGCAATAGGCGAGCCACAACAGCCCGTTGGTTTCTCATAACCAGGATAAGATTTGGATCTTCGGCAACATACCTACGAAATAATCTATATTAGTATTGACGAATGGCGGCATTAGTCAAAGCAACGATTTCACCTATATGTGCAGGTATAAAATTAGTGAAAATAGTACGTAATTTGGATTGAAAAAATCGAGTGTTACAAATACATAGGTGTAAATAATAGCTTACATAATACTGCAGCAGTTCATGGCTGATTCTTCTGAAGTGGCTATTTAATAGCCAATAAAGAAATGGATTCCAAAAGCTGTCGCTTAAAGCTAACCACGTGACTATAAAGTCTAATGTAGGGGGAACCTGCGAAATAAAACGATTCGTAATGCAGAAACAATTGTCGGAAACATTGATTGTATTATAACGAAATTAACTACCTTGCAACCTGTACATGCCGCAACAACTTCTTGGATAGTTGCTGGGGTTACCATCACAATAAATCCTAAAGACATAGCAGCCATTGTTCGCGATGTACTCACACTGTGTGGCCTTACTGGAGCCTGAGGTTGCTGTAAAAAAACATTAAGCAATAGTATGTTGAAAAAAGCTGTTAAAAAATTCGCAATAAGTCATGTTAGTTCAATAAACAAAATGGTTTCGAGTGATCATATTTTGTTAGTAACAGTATTTTAATGATTTACTAGTAGAATGTAATCAAACAATAATGCTTAAACATCGTAGGCAAATTTTACGGAATTGCGTTGGGCGGACTGAGGCAAAGTACCTACTTAGTATTATGGATTCAATTTGCTTGCTCAAAAAATAAAACATCAGGAGCGCTGATGCTTTCTGCTCCTGTTAAAATATTAGCTTACAGACCGTAACGAAAAATATCCAGACAGAAGTCCGTAGCCTAAAGCGTATTTGCTTTTCTCTCGGATCAGATCAATCCGTCATAGTGTACTATGAATAAAGATGGATTTGATTTTACTTTGTGGCTATATATTTGAGGTATCTCTGTATATTTGTGTACACTTTGCTAAATAAATTAACGTTAAAATTAGATTATTCATCCGACTGAAATGTATATTTTTACACAAATTTTTTACCACAGTCTCGATTTCAGAGTGGGACGCCTTAGTACAGGGCGCATGAACTCCGTTGGTCCTTTGACCATCATCGCACTTGTTCCTGGTCTTGCTAACGTGAAATCCAGAGCCATAGCAATACATCAAAGCCATCGTCGTTGGGAAGTAATATGCGCAACATGAAAGTATTCTAAAAATGTACAAAATATTATTAAACATAAACAATCCATGACATTATCTTTCGCTTAAGCTCACAAAGATAACGTTTGAAATAAATCACCACAATAAGGTTAGAAATATTTGACAATAATTAAAAAGTAATAATGGAGTTTTGTGTAGAGCGAGGGCGATATTAATGACATCATGGAATGATTTATCAATATTATATCTAATAATAAGGGATAATTAACTACTGGAGTCTAAAGAAATTAAAATACCTGAAAGCAACTCTGCTATGAAACACGTCGCAAGCCATCAACCCCGTGGCATTAAAATAATAACCAGATCTCGGTAAAACCATTATAGCAAATAGTGATACAGATAAAATCCAAGTTATACTTATGACCAAAACGCAACCCTGAAAGAAAGAAAAACTGTTAGATATTCAACAAAATGATATGTATGTACATAATATTATATCGTATATGTGTTCTTTGTTTCTGGTTCTATGTTCCCTTTTTGTACCCGTTTTATGTTATTATAATCATCTAAACCGTCATAATATGGAGATAGGTTCCGATATCTAAAAACTATTTAGTCAGCATTTATTCTAATTTCCTTTCTATTTAGCGTATTAAAAATAAGATCCTTAACACCAGTGTTAATAACATTCTCTTGGTCTCGTCTTATAAAAATACTTGTCCATATTATTCACGTAAGCTGACAGATACCTTCAATTTCTGTTATCTCGTACTCCCACTCGGTGTATCAAAATAAACTTATCTTGGGATTAAAGCTATATTAACAAAATCTTCATTGCTAATACTCGTATCTAAGTAACGTTTAAATCTTGGCAGTCAGAACTTCTTAAGCGGCTCAAAAGAGAGATTTCAAGGTAGAAAAGGTGTTATCGAGCAAAGCCTTCTTTGAACAAAAACTTGGATTTGCTGAATTTTAAATTATTTTGAAAGTAGAATCACTTGTTTGTTAAAGTACAACATTTCATATCCCGATAAACTTATATGACGATAATAATGTTGCCATTCCAAAATAATTATGTATAACTTTGTTAAGAAGTATGAGAGAGAATTTCTAAAGTAAGTAAGAAGGCAGGAAAAGTATTTCTTCAATTTATAAGAAATGAAACTGTACTGTTGTGTAAAGTTGATTGCTGTAGTTTAAGGATAAGATGATCCTACTCACGCGAGACCTGCCAGCATCAGACCGTTACAAACTGATGATAAACTTGGATTAAGTGTACCAACTATAGTAAACACGTTTCTAAGTAAAATTGGCACAGAAAGTGGGTCCAAAATTATGCATTAATTATGTTTAAAAAATTAATGTAGCACCTAATTTATGAACATCATAAATTTATTTAAAAGCTGCTATTGAAAGTATCAGTAGTACAACTGTTGCTAAATATATAAAGTTATTACGTAACAAAAAAATAAAACGATTTACCTTCTTACTGGAATGCTTCTGATAGGTATTTGGATGCAACAAGTACAGATATCTATCTATTGCCATACAGACTAATATTACCGCGCTTTGTTGACTCACGGCTCCCCTCAAAAGGGCCTGAAACACAAATTTTCCCCTAAGCAATTGTTAACAATGTTCAAGGTTCGGTAACTTGCAAAAGTTTAAACTCGCTTTGCCGAAAACTTTGTGCGCAGTCACTAAATAAGCCATCAACGATAAAGAATTAAGAGCGGTAACCATGAAGTTTTAACGATTTCATTGTCCACCAATGACGTGGAGTCAGCGTTTCCCAACAATAAGTCTTTTAAACGGCGAAACTTTCAGCGTATCATCAAAAGAGATACCACAATGGCGTTGGCGAACGTTTATTACGCATCTCTTACATTATTACAGCACATTTAGAATTTCGTCGAAGAATCAACGGAATCTCATTAGAACCAACTTGGTAGCCAAAACAAAAACAACATCAAATGTAAATACGGCGACTTTAGTGAAATAAAATAAATTGGTAGCCGTAC
>DWMF01001983.1:0-10639 GCA_018244815.1 Parelbella polyzona | reverse complement strand
AAGCCTCCCCAAGAATACCTTATACCTTACCAAATTATTGCAATATAAAATATTTGAAAAGGCCAAATTACTATTCCATCCTTATTTATTCTTCACAAAAAGATGTCATATAGCTTCTGTCACTAATTTCTGACGTCCATCTATAAAAATTAAAACATCGTTAAAACTAAAATCGTGCACATACAAGAATACGCTTCAGAAGCGTGGACCCTGATACAAGGACGAACATATGCGAGAAAAAATTGAATCAAGAATATCCGGCAGATAAGTAAAATAACGATCATAACTTAGCAACGATTATTACATAAGAGCGACAGTGTTGCGTTTCACACGCGATTCAAACGTATCAAATTTAACATCGAAAGTTGGCAGTGCACAAAAGAACACATTAATAATATTGACGAAGGCGCCACCTACGCTACGACTCACATACGCCCACTCGTTTACCTCCACAGTGCTGCTTGTACAGATTTATGTATATCGAATCTTTAGTAAGGGTATTTTAGGATAAAATGAATCAGCGAATATCCTAATTTGATCTCGGAGGCCCTTTTAATCATTTACAATAATATATCATGTAAGGTTTATTTTCGACTACATTATAAGTTTAAACCGTTTGTCTATTTGTGCGTTCTCAGTAGTTCCCAATGGGATAGACAGATTCCATTGCCCTTTGACTGTTTTAATCGAAATAGTTTCTGGATATGTTTGACGGTGACGCAATAATTCATGTCTAATACTGTGGTTGTCAAGTACCTCCTTTAATTTCAGTCCCATAGTCCAAGCGTTCGAGATTCAAGAAATTGCTTCACGCGACTCAGAACGTGCAGGGTTGTTGTCTTTTTTAAATATTAAATCTTACTATAATGCTTACACAAAACACCGCAAAGAAACTTGCACGTTGCAGAATTGTTCCTAAGGTTATATTATGGATTGTCTTATTCAGAAGAGGCCGTGTCCAACAGGGAACGACAAATACGTAATGGAAATAATTACTTCTAGTTGTGTGACGGCTAATGCCCAAATGTAGTCATACTCGTATAAACGAGTTACAGATCTCAATACAAACTATGTATGACTACAAGCTTTGGAGTTCATAGGTTAGTGTAAGACGAACAGCTGGTAAGTTTTTCGCACAGCCATTTAATTTTTTTTAAAGATCCTTACAACGAACAGCAGCCGATTTTTAAAAGACCGAGCCTCACTTTAGTCAGCGTACTTTAAAACGATCCCGTAATTGCGAGCCTCCGCTCTGATGACAGACAAAAGTGAGTGTAAGCATCCATACAGTTCCAAAAAAGTTATAAAAAACGCTCCTACGTACGTATCTGAAAGCACTAAGCGAGCGCTCTTGCTAATAGCTATAAAATATTTTTAAAAAAAAAACGAGAAAATCTAGAATCGGGTTAATGCACTCGTTTTCATATAATCGTAAGAGCATGGGAACGGAACTATTATAATAATCGCCCGCTGTAAGGATAATGTAAAATGTGAGAATGCATTTCTGTTGAAATCGGACGGTAAAAAGGGATAATGGTCCTCCATATCGTTCGTACGAGTCGAAGTATGAAAGCCAGCGGCGAACAAGTAATAGGTCGCATTAAATGCACTCGCGTTCGCACAATGCTTTACTTAATTACTGCTCTGTTTACGAGAACAGCGAGATGGCACGCGAATAGTTTTCATAGACGAGGAGCCAGTCTCTGGGGAGCTTGTGTAAATTAATTTGAACACAAACAACTTGTCCTGGTAATAAGCGAGGTACGCCATTTGAAAGGGCAACAGCTTCTTATTAGCAACTTCGTCTCAATCGGAACACCTTTCAAGTACGAATTAATTTATAGACATTCAATAAGGTTTACTGACGAGCCAATCTTATATAAACAGCTTTTAACTTTCCTTTGACGCCGAAATTCAACTTAAGATTTTATACATAATCATACAGAATATTATTAAGACAAATTGTATGAAAAGCATAATTTTAAAACTGTTCTACTTCTAACATTTCAAGAATGTCTTCGCTTTGAAAAGTTTTGTGACTTTTACCATACAATCCTTACATTTTGACATCTTAATGCCATTTCGATTTTTGCAGTTCATAGTTTTCAATAGATATGGTGGTGGCTTTAACTATTATAGTTACCCGAAAGCAATCAGGGTTTTTACTATTCGACTCTTGCATATCATACTAAATATCTGCATTAAAAAAATAACTTATAGACTAAACCGCAAATACTGTTTTTTTAAACATAACACTTTGTTATCACTTACACGATAGATCAAAACACAGTACACATAACAAATAAATTGTGTAGAGTAATGTCGTACCGTTTCCCGTTACCGGTCCCTAAGCTACAGCCTGCGGCAATCGAGTGTTCATGATGACTGCAATGTGCTTCTCTCTAGTGTTCTGAATACTCCGCCAGTATTCGAATTTGGAATTTGAATTTTATCTTGGACTCTCGCTTTTATGTTCCGATTTCAGAATTTTGGAATTGGCCAGTTTTAACATATGAAAAGTTACTCTGAATTGCAAAGAAAGTCTTTTAAAAATATTACTCATATACATACATATTTAAATATCGTCACGCTTACGGGGTAAGCAGTGAGCACGAAGTACCAATTATGTGTACTATGCAGAATATTCATATTAAGTTTTTATCTCTATCTTGTACAAATACTTACTTATCATATTTTTTATGAAAATAAAATCTTGGAATTATCACAACAAAAACAAAGTTTACCTGCGATCAGTGAAAGACATTATTATAAATAAATACCAATAAGATTCGTATTATCTGATGCCAAAAACAATAGAGTTGTACTTTCACAATTGAAACTTCTGGCATAAATATTTATTACCAGCCATTTTAAGGCTATAACAAACCAATTACACTATTATTCAGTCCCCACCGACCACTAGGACTCAATGAGTTTCTTATTAGCAAACTACAAAGACACAAATTCACGGTGAAGAAGAAAAGCTCCTAACAAACCATTGATACCAAATATGTATGTAGTAGTGTCAATCAAAATCTATCAGCGTAGATTAGTGCTCTTTTCAACACACTAACAGTGTTCAAACAAAACACACAATTGTTACTCCATTCCTGTATAACTGACACAAATCATGATCGATTACAGAAAATGCCTGCAAATAGTTATAAAAAAAATTATTAAAATAAAAACACTCCATATCAGTAACACCTTCGTCGTGAATACCATAGTATCATTAGTAGTTACATATTTTTTTTATCACGCGAAAACATGAAGAACCATATAAAAGAAAAACCCTACTCCATAATATACTAAACGAACCTAAGACTAACAGCATTCTCTCAAACTACCATAGGATCAAGCAGACTTTAAAACCAGCATAACAAGTGAGAAGCAAAGACAAAACCATATATGAAATAGAGGAAATAGGACACACATATGTACAAATTTCAAACATCTAACTAAATCTTTTAGACAACCCACGCTTATACAACTCCGATCGTCAAAGCAACATGCCATACAGAATGGACGCAATGCCACTCTTACGTTTTGATAAGTTTTGTTTTATAGCTGCACGTACGGTACGAATGATGGGTCGCACAGTAAGTGTCACAGCATCGGTCGTGATGTCCAGGAGTTTAGGCCTATTGACTAAATGCCCTGGCACGTATAAATCACGGCCGATATACCGCTCTAGCAGTAATATCGTGTATCTAGTCAATACGTTAGCATTGATGCATTCGTACATACGAGTATGGATGTATGTATATAAATGAATTATGTTATTGTTAATTTTAAAGTTTATTTGCTACCTATATGCTACGCTAAGGCGTAATAACAATTATTAACAAAATACAGCTGTCAGTACTAAATTTATTCACGTTTATATGAATAAATTCTATGTTAATAATAGTACTGTTTTTATGAGTATGCGGTATCAGTGATACAGAGTTTGTGACTATAGATATGTTCGTCTTGACATGAAAACGTAATAAACAGTTAGATGAAGTGACTTTCGCATTTATAATGATAGTATAGATATTTGTTAGATGTAAAAAAAACATAACATCACGCCTGTAATGCCCGAAGGGGTACGCAGAAGGGCATAGTACACTCCCACGTTTCACCAGAAACTATTCCATCGTGTGGCGTAAACGTGACTCAATGGCACACTCAATGGTACCCGGGGCACAGATTCAGACTCCCTCTCGCTACTAGAAACTACTATAAGATCTAAGTTAGACAAGTCCAATAGTAGATACCCGACCCGCGAATCGATCCTAGAACCTCTCAATCAGCAGTCACCCTTTGCAATCACTCGACCGCCGAGGCATTAAATTTTTAGACAAAGAGAAAATAAATATGTATAAAAACACTTCAAAAACAAGCCCATGAATTTAAAATGCAAATAACTTCATTTAATTAAAAGAGAGCTATTTTTCGTATACAAAAACAAGAGACAAATTGTGGACCGTGATTGCATGAACGTCAGAAGAAAACAAACTGTGTCAACATACACACACATGTTCAATACATACCTACCTACATATGTACATACATACAAGCGACATCAATATTGTCCCAATCGTCTCTTTGCGTTTCTCTCGTTTCATATTTCACAATCAATACCGACGCCAGAATGATGACACGGTTAAAATTCCTTGTTTTTCCAAATATATTATTTTAATTCCTTTGGCGAATTTATTCGTAAAACAACCGCGACTCACAACGGCTGTGATGTATGTCAATAGATTTACCACTTATTTCAGGGTGGGATGTAAACGTAACTGTGAAACGTGAGTGTGTACTACATTCCTCTGCATACCCTTTCGGAAATTACCGGCGTGATGTTTTATTTTCGTCAAATCTGTAACTACTGTACTTTGAGCGCGAGCTTTTCTATAAAAGTGGAAGACCTGAATCTCGCTTCGACAGAGTTAGACTAGGTTTAATATGAGTTGGCAGATTAGTAACGCGTCTATTAAACTTCTTAAGCCTTCCCGAAGGATATGAACTATACATATATTTAGGTATAGGGAAAGTATTAGGTAAAAAACATTGGTCGACTACTCTCATGCTTCCCTGGATTCCAGGAATGGAACCGTATTTTTTGTGTTATTTACGTTTTTTTAGGCTATCAGCTTATTATTAGAAAATGTACTAATTATTAACAAAACCAAATATATTTCCAGGTAATAATTAATTTTAAATATTGTTTGCACACAGTTGTGTTATTTATGAAAAGGTGAACGGTGCTTATTACATGAAATTATGTACATAATAAACATATGTACCTACAGATGTACCTACCTACTAGATCACCCACAATGTTAACGCGTTATTATAAAGTAACATTAATTTAAATAATCAGCAATGAATGTACTTAAAACAAAGTGTAATTAATGTATTTACAAAATAAATCACACGCAATATATTCAAAATATAGAAATTTTCAAAACCTAAATATTTTACCGACCCGTTTTATCATTCCACTGTTGGACACGGGTCTCCTTTCAGAAGTGAAATCTAAATACACTTTTTCGAAATTAACACACTGTTAAGTGAAAAAGTATAGAAACCGAAAATACCTATCTTACTTGAGTCTTACAAAAGATATGAACATTAAATAATTCAAATTCATGAAACACAAATAAATATTTACAATTTATTTTTCTTAAAGATATAAATCAATATAGAAATATGAAAGCTTATAATCAATTTCCATGCAAATAGTTTCTCGATATTTTATAATGAAACCGATGTTCTCTCGAATCTATTACTGGGGAATAAAGTTTCTACGGTCGTATAGTATATACTAAAAATCTAATTTTCTCTCGTGAACAAAACGTTACCTAGAAGTCGCGTAGTTCGAGCTTAATATTTTTTAACATAGGTTGACTAATTTTCTTAAAATTACCTCAATATAATACACTTCAAAGACAAACAGGTTACATGTTCAATATACGAGTACAATTAATAGAATGTATATTTGCGTACAATATACATCATACATATGTACATCAAATATTATATCGTCATCAACCGTAAAACGTTAAAAAATATATTTGAGTAAATCGACTACATCGATACGAATAGCTTGCCAGACATTTGTTTTATGACTGCCCACACCTTACCTACAAAAATGTTGATTTTCATTGATATAACATAACACGAATCACCGACCAGGCCGTTATAATTTTGTTAAATATAAGTTTTTCTGCGTCTGTGTTTGACGTTAATATAAATCAAATTCATTTCTCATTGGCCAACAAATGCCATGAGTTTCGAACATTCTGGGATCAATTAGTTAAATGTGTATAAAATAGATTATAACTAACAAAGAAAAATCCAGTTACCTGATAGTAGATATATTGAATAATAAATTATAAATAAATGAATAAAATCGATAGTTTCCTAATTCTTGCCCACTCTTTAGGAAATGATACCGGAACATTAAAATGGAGTAAAAATAATGTACCAAAACGGGCATAGAAGGCTAGGGGTTTTTCTATCCTGGGATAAAAAACTCTGAAACTGCTAAAATTGTACAAACTTCTTACCTAATTTTTTAAAAGTTACCGCAACGTGTATCTATATAAAAAAATATTATAAAAAACATTAAGATCGTACAACTGAATCCACTTCCAAGGGATGTTATAAGTTGTCTCGATGCGAAAGAGTCATAACTTGATACTTAGAACTTCGTTTATGAAAGCCTTTATGGAGTCCGTGGAGCGCTTTATGAGTCTTTCGAACTCTACGCTCAATGTGCGTTTTTATACATTTTTAAGCCTGCGATCTAGTACCAATTGATGTATGGTTAATGAGAATCGTCTGGAAGCTTTTAAAATGATGAAAATACCTGAACTTTTACCTTTGAGGACAATTTTGCGATTTTGTAGTCATTTTATATTTAAGGCTAGGGAGTAGCGAGACAGTGATGTCTCCGTGGTTTAAATATAAATCTTCGACTTTGAGAGCTGAGGTCTTAAACCAAGTGAGTACCTACAACAACGTATATGTAAGAATTTATGAACACTCTCTATAGTGTTCATAAATTCTTACATATCTATATATCACTCGTTATAACAGTGTAGAAAAGCGTGAAGAAACTGCACGCCATAGAGTCCACGATAATGTTTTCTGATTCTAAGGTTTATAAAGTTTGATAATTTCTCAATCTGAGAGGAAACTAAGACAGAAAATATAAGTAAATAAATCCATTTGACTCGGATTGTGTAACTCAGGTGCTACATATTGCTCCTAGATATATTTTAATGACTGTGTTTCTCAAAGTGAAGAAACAGGTAGGTATATAACAGATAGTAAAGATGTACACGAGTGTATTTCGCTCGCAACAGTCCAATCGTCACATCTATTTCTAATGTGGAGCAATTGTTTTTATGATTACTTGTGTTTCGTGTAACGTGTGGTCACCGATTCAGTAGAGTTGGCCACCTGTCTACTCGAGAGTAACACAGGATCAACAGTACATAACCTTCACAACGAAACACAAACACGACTGAAGCATATAAGAAGCCATAAGATTTTGCATAAACATTTCCTGTTACTAAAGTATGTGTAACTATTCTTCCTATATTCTTTCTAATTAAGCTCTTTTATATTATGTGTGTGCAGTGTGCACGCACAACAAAAGCTAGCACAAGTATTAAAAAAAAAAAATGTCCCATGTGCAAATTATTATTTATCGACCCCGATAGTAAAAGTCAACACGTAATAAGTAACGGGGCCACTGATAACAGCATTACTAGCGATGGCCGAAAGTGAAAATAGGGCAGGGGGAAGTAGCTACAGGAAATTGTACAACAAATACTAAACACACGGAACGAATAGGTGCGTGTTTTCCGTGACTATGATTTAGGGCCGGCTCTTGAGTTGTTTTGAATAGACGCACTCCCTGTGTAACAGAAATAAAGTGGCTTATACACACGCTGATTAAACTAAAGTATGAGTACTTACGTATCCGATTCCTGCAATTAAATTCATGTTGAACGCATTGTTTTAAAATTGTTTGTATGGTCAACAGAAACATTTGATTTTTAGCAAGGTAACATGTAATCGTATATATAAATTTAGATTTTTAAATATTTACTGAAAATTCTCGTTTTCCATGTTGACATTTTTACATGCATGACTCCTTTTGAAGTTCTATCAAAATCAAACATGTCATACATAATCGTGAACTTTAAAGGATTGAAGACTGTGCATTAAACGAAGGAAGCAACGCCGCCCATAACCATATCATAGACCAAAACAAAAAAAAAAGCATTATGGTGTTCGGATTATCGTCGAGTCATGTATGAAATCATCAGAATTGCGACCCGGTCACACTATTATCGAATAAACTATCCTCGTCCGGTCTATAAATCAAATCGCGAATGAGCCCTTTGGCGCCAACCTGATAGACACTCAAAAGTAGGTCGCGCGTTACAAAATCTTTCGCGTTCTATTATATTAGACTTATAACATTTTATTTAAGAAATCGGAAGTGGGACTAAAAAGGAACACGTGGTATTTCGAAGTGAACATTTTAGTGACGTCAGAGAATGTACTGATGTGTGTATGTGAAGTTGAATGAATTTGTCATTCATTCATTCATTCAGTCATTCTGAATTAGTCATACATTCATTCATTCAGTCATTCTGAATTAGTCATACAATTCAACAGAATGTTAGCACTGATTTGTTATTATAATTAGTTTTACGTTATTGAAGTGAGTATTTTTTAATTATAATTATTATTTATTATTTAATTATTATTTTTCAACAGTTTGCTTCCGACGTTCCGACGATTTAGCCAGAAACATATCAACCATTTTTTCAGAAACCCAAAACAAATCCGAATTAAACAACTAGTAGATAGTAAACTTATTCCAGCTATGTCTCCTCAATAGATAAGTTAGTGATCGGACAAGTTCATTGGCGCCGATTACGCTCTCTATAGAATTTGATACTTTATTGTAGTTCGCACACAATGTATACGTACCTAAACTTATGTACACAATTTGACAATAATAATTATAATTATTATTTTAGAATATAACCGACGTATCATACTTTCGATTTCGACCTTTTTCTCTATTGAAATATAACATAAGAAATGAAAAGAGGAATAAACTAAATCAAAAATAGAAATAGCTCAAACATAGGAATAATCTTGGCCTTAGAAATCAAGACAACTTCCATTCTGTCTTTAAGACTATCACTCCTTACATATTGCTACTTGAAACTATAAGAGAATTAAATAATTAAATTAACATAATCAGGTATCAATTGTAATACTACACGTAACAAAAATGTAACATCGCGCCTGAAATCCACGAAGGGGTAGGCAGAGGAGTGTAGTACACTCCCAAGTTTCACCAGTTACGTTTACGTCCCATGGAAAAGATGGTGAGCCTATTGCCAAACACCGGGCACAGAGTCAGACTACAAGTCACTACTAGAAATTCTAAATGCGAAAAATCCAATAGTACCCGATTTGGGATTTTAACCTAGGACCCCCAGATCGGCAGTCTCGCTTGCAATCACTCGACCAACAGGGTAGTTTATGATACTATAAAAGTTATCTATAGACCAACCAACAATAATAAAGAATACAAAATAGGTCAGACGCTATATAAAATAACTGACAAATGAAAAGTAAGTTATAAAAGAGAGAATCACTTTAATGCAAGAGCTGATTCGTATCTGTTCTTGAAACAGTTTAAAGGAAGACTGCTTTAAAGTTTCTAGCAAATCTATAAAAGGACGAAATGGTTCTTTTATTTAGGAATTTAAGAGGAAAATTATAAAGACGCCGATCACATCCTCGTTTTATTAAGTACTATGGTGAATAATAAATTCCTTGCCTTAAAAAACAAGAATTTATTTCGCACTATAAATCACCGACACCTCTAAATTAAAATCAACGGACAGTTTTTATAAAATAAATTAGTTTACCAAACAATCACACCAAGAAACTTAATCAATTTAAACAACATATGAAAGACATCATTCTTAAAACATACCTATAAGCCACCGAAAAAAAATCTAGAAGATTCTACATTTTTCTCGCGTAGTACTAACCATAAATCGACTTTGATCTAAACGAACCCAACTCCGGCTCAGGCCATAATCATCCCGGATTTGTATATTCATTACCCACAAAAGTTGTGAATGAATTAAAACGGATAAAAACTTCGAAGAGGGCTATAAAGTTGGATGGATTTTTCCTCGACTGTATCGGAATATTGCTTCCGGACGATTTGCAAAATCGATGGACGATGAACAAATTTGAGCGGTATTACGTTTTACTCATCGCTTATCGGCAAATCTTTGAAGACATTTCTATTAAAACGAAAAAGCATTTTAAAAATATACATGCAAAAAACACCAGCGACGAAGCTGGACGTGCGTTTTGAGTCAATTAAACTTTCAGTTTCAATTGCAATAATTCTCAAAATTTAAGGCCACGTGACACTTGCGTGCTCCAACCTATACAACAATGAATAAACCCGTAAAGAACTTGGCGCGAAGATTCTTATGCATATAAATATTTCCATACAAAATAACATACGTTAATAAATATAAAGGACTGCATTAAACAATACACGTAAATAAAGTAATAAAAACTGCTATTG
>DWMF01001982.1:0-10641 GCA_018244815.1 Parelbella polyzona | reverse complement strand
TTCGTAGACCGTTTAATATTTCTCGTTCTGTTCGTTTTTGTTATTTCTTTTCAATAACTTTTTCGTCCTAATCTATACTTGAAAGAAAAGTAAGGAAAAGAAATGTTCTGTTTTTCTTATATGTTGAAAATACATCTTAAGTTACAGTGTATTTTTAAGGGTTTGAAGAAAGGTCGTTGAACTCTACGAATTTCTTTGAAATCGAAGGTACAACAGATCTTTATCGTATTTATATAAAATCTTCGTTTCCATGTATTTTTTGTTTTGGTAAATGCGATATACTACGTTCTTTTAAATTTTGCAACAAATGTTTAAGGGCTGCTAATCATTTCCTTTTATAGGGTACACGAAAAGTTTTTTTGTATTAACGTATCACATTTATAATTATCTGCGGTAATAGAGTGTGCGATGATAGAGGATGATAGAATATGTTCCGGTCCGAAAACAGATGACTAAATAAAATGGTTCAATTGTCTATTATGTTGAAAATTAAGTCCTGAATCCATGAGTCCTAGATCCATGGTGGATCCGCATGTTGAATGTTATTATAACAAACGAGTTTTGCTAATTCGAAAAACACCATATACATTATATACAGTATTTTTAGGTATATACTTTAAAAAAAATTCGAAGTCGAAAACCCTCCCTTCAAAACGGCAGCCAGTACATCAAGAAGCAGTCTTCATAATAAGAAAGTTAAAACTGTAGGGGCACGCGTCGCGACAGATGTTTTTGAGCGATGAAAAGTTTAAGGCGATTACAAGACTCCTTCTCGGTTCGACGTTAATATAAAAATAAGTAGATAACGCTCCTTTAAGTGTATGTACTCCTGGTACCGAGATATACGACGTTTGGGAAGTTTGTCTCCAAATGTTTGTGAATGTTCGAGAGGGGAGTAAGTGAATGTCAATATTTCTTTAAGCCCTTCATATCCTATTCTGGGATGGAATGAAGGCAACCGTTGGCTCTGCTATTGATGCTATATCTGATATGTTGACGAATCGCTTATTTGCATTTTATTATTACGTAGTGAAAGCCTAGCGGCATTCGAATTCAGCTTCGCACTCAAGGTCTGCCAAGTTCAAATTCTACGCGAACAAAAAATGTGCGGTTTTAATATTATTATACCACTAGTTGTAGCTACGAAGGTAAATATGGTGAGGATACTTGCACGTCTTAGATGTCACGTCATATGTTTTCTATGGAGTGTGGAAACTGTGAAAACGCATTTGGCCAGTGTGCCTGACTTTAACCTTAATTTTTCTCATTCCGAGAAGAGACGTAGGTTTAATAGCAGGTATAGTGTTTAATAGTATAGTATAAAATGGTTGTCGATTATGATGATTTTAGAAGTAAAAGGCAGGTATCCTTCTTCAAATAGGTACATCTGTTTTTAAGGACTCGAGTTGTGATTAAGTTCTTAATATTGCCATTATTATAGTCACTAAGAATGAAGTAAGTATAACATCGCATATTAGTAAATATCTGTCTTGGTATAATGTTAACAAATATGCGAGTATTAAAATGGCGTCATAATTATGTAAACTTAACATCGTGCATGTAATCCCCGAAAAGATAGACAGAGGAGCAGCGTGCTCTCCCACGTTTTCTCAGTTACGTTTACATTCACAATGGAATAGGAGGTGCTGAGCCTATTGCCGTTCGCCAGTAACTGATATGTTGAGACTAATACAAATATTTCCCGAAGGTTGCCCGCGAACAGTATCGTAAGGCTGTCGTGAACGCAGTCGCGTGATGCTTGCGCCGTGCTATATCGCGACGGCTTATCGAGAGCCGCCGCCGGCTGTGTGATCCATCTTCGGGGGAACTGGTTCGATACAAACGGGCGGTTGGGACGCCCAATGTATTTAATTAATATTCTTTTGTACTTCATCTTCGTGTTACTGTCCATTTTGTATCGACTTTAGTGTCAACAGTTCATTTTTTGTAGTTAATTTTAATAAACACACTTTGTTGTTCTAATTATACACCAGGTTTATTACTGGGCGGGCAGAGTCAATATGTTGTATAGCCATTGTTGTACGTATCCTTGTAAGATACTGTTAAAAATGTTGTGTAAATATTATGAATGTAGGAAATACGAATTGCCTTAGTACTCCTTTTCTGTAGTTATGTTGTCAAACTTTAGTAATATGTAGCACCTTTATAAAGGCTATACATTTTTTAAATTAAAATAACATAAACATGTGAACTGATCAGATACACCCGCATTAAACAAGTAGAATCACCAACCGCTATTTATCTTGGATTATTTTCCATATATTTTGGGTGTTCAAATCCCGGTTTGGGTTTTATTGGATTTTTCTAATTTAGAATTTCTAGTAGTGACCCGGAGCCTGGATCTGTGCCCGGTGTATAGCAATAAGCTTATTACCATCTATTCCATGGGATTTAAATGTAACTAGTGAAATGTGGGAGTGTACTACATTCCTCTACCTACCTCTTCGGGGATTACAGGCGTGATGTTACATTACATTATTGTGGGGATAGTTTATCTTTAAATATATTTTTTGTTTCGGTATTGTATTTTGATTTCCATAGCCTGCAGCTATTTTTAAAATACCATTTTGAAGCTCAACAGCTTGGCCCGCGCGGTTCAGCCACGGCGTTTCAAACGCCAAGCATGGCACCAGTTGTTGGTCGCACAAATGATCCATCTTCGTGGAAACGCGCAAGCGACGCGTGATTCGAACAACAAGGGTGCGGCTGAGGGCTGTGAAATATATTTTTTTCCACCCCTAACGACTAAGTTTGGTGTCAAACTTACTGGGAGGGTGACAAAGGACAGCGAAGTCCGATGTAATGTTCCGTTAAAAAACTAAACAGGACACGCCATGCGCTCTTTTGTAAAAATAGAGCTGATTTCTTTTCCGACAAGGATTCTCTTTAAAACCCTCAATAGCGTCCGTCTTGATGTGACGGGTTGTTTTCTATTATTTTTCAATTTTAATCCTTATTGCTACGCTTGCTCCAGTATACAACGCAAATACAATAGGGGTCTGGAGATTTACTTACAGCGAATTAATTTTAAATTTTCATTTTACTCGAGGTACAAATAATTACAATATTGCGCTGTGACACATAAAGTATGAAAACAAATACTGAAACATATTCAGAAATATGTTTTGGTCTGAAATTGGTAATGTATACTAAAGACTACTGCATTTATTAACTTATGAACTGTTAACTGTTCTTAAGAAATAATAATTAAAACATAGAAATATTTTGGAAAAATTTCTACACGTGGCTATCGGTACGAAAAGTAGGCAGATCCTGTATACTGGTAACCAGACATCTGCTAAAGTAGTAATGTCTATATGTACATGTATAATGTATATATGTACGTAGATACTTATATAGTTACTTATAGTTTGTATTCTTATATATATTCATGTTGCTCACACAAATTTTTGTAATGCTTGGTAAAACAAACCACCAACTACCGCTGCAACAATCAGGCTTATAATAACTACTGGACCAACAGATCCGCTAATATAATAGAATGATATCAGTATAACCAATATAGATATATACATAGACATATCTATAAAATTAGAATTTCGTTAATCGATTAATTCACTTAAGAAGAATCGATACCTAGTCTTAATACCGTAGATTTATGTTTCATGGATTTGTCATACAGTTAGGTAATCGGAAATCTTTTATGGTCAAAAGATATCATTTTTATAGCTAAGTACCTATTGTTGCATGTTCTTAAGGGTGTAGTAGTGATGTTAACAAAGACAGCGGTTTCGCAGGCAAACGTCTCGGGCGACGTAGACGAGGGTAACACTCATTCTTATTTCGAATATTGTTCTCCTTATTTATTTACGATATACTTGTCTATGTACCGTCATCGTCATCAGCCCATCTCAGTCCACTGCTGGATATAGGCCGCCCCCAAGGAGCGCCATCGCGCCATTTATGTATTATATTAAATGTTAATATATATGTAAATAACATGAGCACATGTATGAAAATATATTTGCAATATGTATTTCGTTGTCACTTTTTATATATTTAAAATTGTTTTAATATTTTTGGTTATTATTTATTTGTATGGTTTCGTTTGTTGTACAAAAATTAAAATGGAGTTTAATTAAAATTGCTGTTATTGTAAAATTGCAAAGAGGTTGCCACCTGTATAATAAGACGCAGTTTATTATGCATAATTAATGGCTCCAGGCTTCAACACTTGCGATGAACGACATATAATTGGAAGTTTCATCCATATTTTCGAGTTATTAAGCACGTCTTTAGGGCGCAAGTTTGGAAGTGAATAAATTTTCCCCGGTGATTAGAAAGGTATAAAGCCGTATGTTCATTATCCGTGTTACTATACAATGTGTAAACTATAACCGCCTACTTTTATATAAACTGAAATATTTGCGCAAAGTGTATATATGTAGATATAAGGTAATTTTGCGATTTATTTGAGCAACATACGGAGAATTTTACTTATAATTGGGCCTGAATAAATTAAAACAAGGACACGAATATTTCAGCTGACATTTCTTCTTCATAGTTTTCAAGCATGATTTATACCTACCTTAATCCTGTTCTAGCCATTCCAGGCATTCTATTTAAATAGGACATTGAAACGAATATGAATATGTTGTATAGTGTGTACTGAGCCTAATTTTCCCTGTCGATTAAATCCGTGTAACGTCATTCGCGCATTACTTGCTCTATGAACACGTTTAAATGCGCATTACTCGATCAGCAAGTAAGCGATCCTTCATAGCACTCATTCCCCATTTTCGGGGTTCCTTTTTGTAAGCGAAATGTTGTACTTTCTGTTTTGGGTTTTGATCTATAAAATTATTGTAATATTTTAGGGTCTATAAGGGACTTTAGATGAACGGTTATTATTATGGAACACTCTAGAACTATCTTTTCAGCATCGAACTATAACATAAAAGTATGAAAAGTATTTGTTATAAATTATTAAAACCTTTTGACTGTAAAATGTCAATAAATATGAAAAGTGTCGAAATATTATTTTATATTGAGTATAAAATGTAAGTCAGCATAAAGACTCTCATCGAATCTTCTCAGCAAAGACTTACATCGACTCTGTAAGCGGTACAGCTAATTTTGATAATCACTACGACAAAAGATAAAATCTCAAACCAAGGAGTGACTTATAAAGTGTCACTAGACAATACTCGTTAGTTCGCCGTTATTAAAAGGTATAACAATATGAATAGCAAAACGAATTTACATGAAAATAATACAATGTTCAGTTAAAAAACGGGTCCTTCAATTACAAATTGAAATTTCGAACCAGCATATTTCAGTCGACCCGCATTTATCGGAGCATTTCCTCCGGAATCCATGCAAGACTTGAAGCGAATCTCACATCACTGGCTTTCAGTTATTTTGACGTGTTTAACGAAGGCGAAAAACTGCCAACATAGAGGGTACGCGCGGCGAGTGAGACGTTAGGGGTCGATGGATTGATTTCCACCGTCGACTTAAAAATGCTTGTAGGTTCTCCAACGTCACTCATAACTTACGCACGCGTACAATAGAACCGGAGTTTTGCGTGTTTGAATAGGGAATGCCGAGTCCACGAGGAAAAGGGATCACGACAGCACATTAGTTTGATTGTCAGTAAATGTGGATACCGTTTTGCTGTTTATTTAATGCCAGCTGTTATCCGCGACTTCATTTGCGTTGTTTATGATATTTACAATATACATATTTTATGCACAGATTAGTAGCGCATGCTCACTTTTTATCGTTGTACCTTTAAAAATATTCGTTTTGATAAGTAAGTATTTATTTGTTACTTCAAAATATGCATTGGAAATAGAGTATCATATTTTATGTGGGTAGAGTTCACTATTTGAGCAATAATGGCTTACATATAAAATATGGTATCGTGCTACCGTGAACTTTTATGTAGAACCATTTAAGAGAAATTTCCGCATCATACATTCCATTCGTTTAACTGTTTTCTGTTTTCGCAGCGCACGCTAACGTAACTAGCAGATGGCAGTGTTTATTTCGACTCATTTGATGTTTATGGTGATATTTTCGTCCTTTTCACAATATCTGTACTGGTGTGACCATTTAATTTTGGATCGCCCGATTGCATTGCGCTGGTTAAGTTTCTATAAGAAAAAAATCTTGTATCGTTGGAGCGCATTGGTTTTTTATATGAAAGGGAATGTTATAAGGAAGAGGGTGGGTGTCCGAGAGTGAAACATCAGGGGTCGATAGATTAATTTCTATAGCCATTGTATAACATATGCGAACATAAAATACGAGGTATTTTTCGTTTTGTTTTTGGATACGGAATAATGAAGTACACTTTTCAAAACAATATTACATTTGTATATCGAACTTTGTGCGCCTTTAATTAAGACAAGAACTAACTTTTAAATAACAGCGTTTTAGTTACATCAAATTTTCAAATTCAATGAAAATACATATATCTACAGCTTTAAAATATTACTCATTTTAATTACATAGTTATTGTTAAGTCTGAGAAGTAAAAATACGCTTAAATGAGGACACAGTTAAACATACATATGAACCGGGTTAATTCACATACGGTGTTGTGGGCTAACTTGACGAATTTTGGACATAATCAAGATCCTTCATGAGTACTTAGCGATCGCAAGGAGGTCGCGACGGAACCTGTCCATCCGGTTATCCCGAAAAAACATAAGACTCCCACTAGTACATAATTGATGCATATATAGATATTCACTATATAAGTATTTAATAAGCGAAGGCAGCTCAATTTTCATTCAGTTACATATGTACATACATATCTTAGGCAGAGAGCCATAGAGTGCCAAATATCTATATTCCTTGCAATTCTGCCGTGTTTAATCCACATTCCTCACTCTCTTCATATTCGCACGCCAGTTTCGAAGACTTCTAACTCTTCCATCAATCAGAATTTGTTCAGTTCAAGTAAACAATCAAGCTTGGTTATTAAATAGTCATGTGTCCGCATCAACGCGGGTAGGTCTGCTTATAATAGCACTGTTAATAGCCGGCCCATTGATTTATACTGCCGATGCGCCTATTTCCACATGGCTTATTTTTCCATTCAGCAAACACAACCATTTTAATAATAGTCCGGCATTACAAACACACCACAATCGTGATTTTACTGTTATCATTTTATATTTAGAATTAATTTTGACATACGCTATGCGTGTACATTGTAAATGATAACGGTTTAAAATGTGTTTCATTCGACATTATCATCGTATTGATTGATTTTCCAGTTCTTGATTATTATTTTCGTTTCACTACGTTCTGATATTGAACTTATTAGCTAATGATAACTTTATTAATAAAAACTATTGTAGCTACGATAACATTACATTGTTTCAATATCAGTCATTTAATCTAGACTTTATTTTAAATAACTAATAACCTAAAGGGATTCTTGATATTTTTGAAAGATAGGTCAAAAGAAATTCTAGAGGAAATAGGACATTTACTTTAATGATACCGGTGTTACTGTGTTTTTAAAGCTTTATCTCAAGCCCACCTAATCAATTCAGTTCACCCGTGGGAAGTCTTAAATTTAGTTAGTGCTATCGTTAAATGAATAATCAATAAAGGCACGCCTTAATGCCTTATATGGCTAAAAATGTGTATCTATTTTTCTTCATGTTCACCTTGATAAAAGTCTACCCTCATCTTTGTCTAGCCTCCTAGGAAATATCCCGTTTACGCCACTAATGTTATTTATATGTTTTAATATGTTATGCTACTATATTTATATAAAGACATTAAAATGAAATATTTAACAACATTTATGAAATGTCTTGCACCAAAAACGAAATATCTTTGAATGAACTGGAGATTTAAATTTGGAATTTTAAATTTGAAATAGTTTTCTCCAAAGGATAAATAGAAAAACAGACAAATAGAAAAACAATTCGAACTCTACGATCACAATCCCCTTAGAATTGATGTTTGCACAAAATTGAATAAAGCAAGTGTGTTTCAGTCATAAATCAAGGGGGAGCATTCCGCAGGTCACCGCCTCTGTTATAATTACAAGTATTTCTATTGAATTTGTATTAGTTATTGCTACGAGCAGTAATAATAGCAAAAATAACGTCAAATAACATATTATCTCGCATGTATTTCCCTGAGAGAGAGAGCAGAGAGAGTGTAGTATTCACACATTTCATCGGCTATGTTACAATTAATAAGGGGTGAGCATAAATATATACTAGTTTATACAAATATCAAGGATATCTTTGAATAAAACTACGTTTCTAAAGGTATAACGTTACACTTACAGGGCAACGATTATAACTGAAAACAATAACGCTTCACAGTGTGATCTCCAAAACCCACTATTCCAGATTTAGCTTATAACTCGTGAAACGTGGGAATGTACTGTCCTGCCTTTCCATGCGAAATACGAGTGCGATGTTATGTTAAATTAGCATTATCACATGAGTAGATTGATCAACACAGGGATAAAAACGAAATTGAATGAAACGAGCGCGGACCGCGAAGCGTGCGTTTCAAACGTAAATCAAAGTGCATATACACTTCGCACAGACAGTTGCTTCCGTTCTATTAAAATCGCCGACTAAACGCGTTTGTTTCGAACACGACGGTTTATTGCGTTCCGGAAGAATTCAATAAATGTTATCCACTTCTTTTGAATAACGGTTAAAGCATATGACAATAGAACGCCCTAAGCTTTCCCCTTTTTAGCATAGGTCGCTCTAGTAGGTGCTGCACAGCGGGAAGCTGCTGGTTTCGGGAGGCCCAGGATCGGAAGGCGTGGGGCCGATTCGGTAAGGCATATCTCCAGCAGTGGATATCAAAACAATCAAGATTAAGTTTCCTCGATACGGATAAGTGATAAAGCTTACAACAAGAAGGTTATTGCGCAAATGTTGCCAATATTCATAGGTGATGGTGACCACTCAGATGGCTTGTTTGCCTACAGACCAGGTTACATATGTAAATATATATTCATTAAAGTGATGGAGCAATTGAGAAGACACGTTGTGACTTTGTATGTGATCAATCGCGCGTGTTTCTCGAATACTACATTGACCACAGTGAAACTGATAGTTCAGTTTTTTATTTGAATCGGCTACTTCGAAGGTTTTGGATTCAAAATGCTGACATGCATCTTTTACTATATCAAGTTATTTGCGACTAAGTAAACCTTCCTATAAAGGAACAGAAAAACGACGTGACGAAAGCTACACTCCCTTACAATTCTTTAGATTTTTTTATAAAGCGTATGAAATCTATCGCTCCTCGTTTGGGCAGCGTTGTAAACCATGGTTGCAGGTTCTTTTATTGCGAATCGATGCCTGTTACCAACTGCAAATGGCTTGTCTTGTTTGATATCTAATTCTAATCAATGAGCAAGTCTTGAAAATTCCGCAATTGCTTTTTAGAAAGCGGCTTTTTAGAAAGCGGAATTTTAGATTCGATAATTAAGTCAAAAATCGGCTATAAAATGTAGCTTTAGCTTTAGAATATCACTTGAACGCATTTTCTAAAGCTTAAGCTCTAAAGTATAAGCTTTTATTCAATTAACCGTACCACTATTGCATTAATGTGTTTACAAAAGTGAGCTGAAATATTTATTGGTGATAGTTTTGTTTTATTTGTATGCCCATATATTATATGTATATAGATCATTAGGCATTGAAATACGGCTGCCTAATAATTTATTAAGATATAGATTGTCCTCGTTAGATGACCGATAATCCAATCATAGGCTTACGTTGACGGTTCAGATTGGAAGCCAGCCAAATGGTTGCCTGGCTTAAGGTTGATAAAGCCTTCAATTGTTGCGAAGAGGAGCGAAAAGGTCAACCTTGCGAAAAGTTTGTCTTTTCAAAATACTTGGAAATATATTTGCTGTGAAATATAAGATGATCTC
Source organism: Parelbella polyzona (assembly GCA_018244815.1). Taxonomy (NCBI): domain Eukaryota; kingdom Metazoa; phylum Arthropoda; class Insecta; order Lepidoptera; family Hesperiidae; genus Parelbella; species Parelbella polyzona. The sequence goes on along the minus strand of DWMF01001982.1, from coordinate 719 downwards.
AGGATATTTTTTCAGGGTTGCTTCCGAGTGGATCAATGAATATTTTTTATGATAGCATACTGCCACTTGAATATGTGCTCCGTAGTCGTTGGACCTTCGCATTCCGCCACCTTAGTCGAATCCTGTGATTATCGTTGGGTTCTTTTTGATCTGTTCAAGTTCTAACAAATTTCAAACAATCAAGCTATTTCTTATACTGTACCACCCCAATTTTGTTATTAATCATATAACTTTCGATAAATTTACGAAATACCTTTAATGAGATAAACTATGCCTATATCACTATCCGTACCAAACGAATGAGGCGTACAATTAACAGATCTATGGAGAATTCAATGAAACATAACATTAATATCTTTCATAAATTGTCATTAAATCTTTATGATAAGCTCGTAATAGATGATGAAATCGCTTTTCGCTGTAAATAAAGTGAGGAATCCAATTAGCGATCCGTACGAAGGATTACAATAACGCAATGACCAACACGGTGCTGTCTCGACACCGACAGAAGCTTTACAACTCGCGTTAAATCGCGCCTGGCGATAAAACTGTTATAAATCGATTCCGCCAGGTTAAAGAATTAAATGGATCGTAAAAATTAATAGGTGTCTGTCGCGCGGGAGGAGTCGGCGAGGTGCCGGCGAAATGGCACTTTCCCAGTTTATGAATTACTTGGGAACTTTATGACGGCTTTGTCAGGCTTGGCTTTTTCGGGCGTC
>DWMF01001981.1:0-10642 GCA_018244815.1 Parelbella polyzona | reverse complement strand
TTGTTCTTCGGAAAGTTACTGCTCAAAGAATGACGGAAGTTAATTTCCGACTATGTTCTATGGACTTATTAAGTAATTTTTTGGCGGATGTGTTATCTGTCATATTCTATTTTAACCAAAATAGGTAGGCAGATGGTCGGTGTTAGTAAATAGGTAGGTTAATATTGAAGGTTGGGATTTAAGGTATCTTAAATACAACACAGACTATAATAATTTTAATTTTTAATATCAAAGCAACAGTGTCACAATCTTTCTTAGGTATCTACCTATTTAGAGTAGTTAATAATATCTATTATTATTTTTTTAAATCACAACTTTAGAGATCAAAATAGTAAAAATTAAGCAAATAAAATTATTAACAAGTAATCAAGAACTGTAAAGCAACGCTTTTGCACAATTATTACTGTTCAATCAGAATCATTATCATGAGAAACATTACGTCCATGAGTTAAACTTCTGAAAAGTTATGGTATTTGGTAGGTATTATAAGAAATTGCAGACTGTTAGGATCCTTATATTTTTCATTACTGATTGGAATTGAACCCACATAAACTGCCACTGCCAACCAATTTGCGTATTACGCAAATTGGTTGGCAGTGGTTGGATGCGACGAGCTTAAGATCTAGCTCAGTGGCGTGCTATTGGGGAGGCCTATGTCCAGCAGCGGACGGGAGTAGGCTGATAATGATAAACTTCACTTTAAATTTTACTAAGTAGCGTGCTTATTAACTTAGATATAAGTTGTAACAATAGCTGATTTAGTTAATTGTACTGAATTTAGTTACAACTACTCTTAGTTTTGATTTACTGTGATATTATTATTCATATAATAAAGTAAATAATTATGTGTAACAAGTTTTCAAATACAGTACCATATTTGCATAACTGTATCTCTGCATCTAATTGGTACCAAAACATTTTAATAAAGCTGTCGCTTGTTGTAATATCTGTAAACCAACATGTCGCAAAATAAAATCCTACAATTTAAAGTTGTAACCTTTATAATTAAGAATACAACATTATTTAAATGGATACAAATTGATTACTTTTATGTACTCCATAAAGATTTATTTGCTCCATTTTATCTTCACGAAAGTGTCATAATATAATATGTCATCATCGTCATCATCATCATTATCAGCATATTTAAGTTCACTGCTGGACATAGGCCTCTCCAATAGCACGCCACTGAGCTCAATCTACAGCTCGTCGCATCCAACTTGCACAAAACAAGAGTAGTTTAATATGTATGAAAAGAAATTTTTATAGACCGTTCCATGACAAACATTTGGGTGCAAGGCATTTCCAACATTATTTCCAATCTTTTTTAGTCCCGTCGACCCTCAGGAGACGACATATTGTGTAGTGGCGTCCCACATAAAGAACTATACATCGCTTTGTGCGGCTCAGTACGATGTGAAGGCAAGTCGTTTGGAGAACAAATCGAATCGTTTCAACTCCGAAGAAGATCGGAATGGAGAAATCGATAGGTCCAAGGCAAACGATAGTGCAGACAACTCAACGAGGGTTACCGAAGTGGATAATAAAATTGAAATCGACACAGACAGCTTCAGCTCGTATGAGAAGTTTCGGACAGTTTATAGGCGAAAGAAATTCGGTGAGTTCGAATAAATTCCATAATCTGCCGCTGGTTTAAATAACGTACAAGACCTTTACAACTAACACACAATCGATTCTAAATTTGAATTTCACAGATTATATCTGCAGCTATGTATGTTCACAATCGTAAAGCGTTTTTAATCCAGACGTTGATTACACTATTACAGTTTCCAACTTCGATATTCAGCCAAATAAACGAGATTATATTCGAAATTCATGAGAAAACAACATTTTGGTCTCAGTAGTAGCATCATAAATTTAAAATTAAGAAAGTATTGAAAATAGTTTAACGTTGATTTAAAATTTTTTGGTTTAAAATCTGTTAGATATAATTTGATGGTAAAGTTATAAAAATTGTTGAATCAATCTAAATAGGTCCCTGTGTCAAACCAGGTCGTAGTACAAGAGTAAATAATGAAGATCCTGTAATAGCATGTGTTGGAGAGAGGACACATCATCTTATAGAAAATCTGGATCCCAGTATTGTACGTATTAAATTGTTCACCTTTTTAATTTGTCAGTTTAATTTATCAAAACTTTATTGTATAGTACTTAATTATACTAAACTATTTAAGGATTTATCTATCTTTATTTGGATAAAGCTGTAATTTTTGGAATCTTATTCTAGTATTTATAAGCAATCACTTCGGTATGCAATATCCAATCTAGAGTCGGTCTTACATATGTTGGTACCTCTAAGCAGCTATAATTAATAGACTAGTTATGTTCGTTCCACGCAGAATTCTGGGCGCGGTCATTACCAATTACTAAATTGCTTTTCCAATAGCTTTCATTTCATTAATTTGTGTCGCACTAATTGCTACAAAGTGATACCATATCCTTTGTTTATTTATCTAATGTAACTTCTTTTACGTCTAGACCTACTTCGTCAGCGTCTTCGGTGTTGCCAGAGACCGTCGAGCTGGAACATTACTGGCTATTAACAGTGTTCGCCCGCGAAACTCGACGGCGAAACGGCTTCGGGAAAATGTGCCGCACAAATCTGATATACGAGGGAAAAATGTTTACTATTTCAAGGTAAAGTACCTATAAAAATAAATAAATTCGTTGTTACTTGCTTTATAGTATGTAAATAAATATATTGCTTAGTATACTTATGTTCACCTAAATGTCCGCATGGGTGATTCTTCTTAAATAGGATCTGCGCTTTACATCTGGCGAGGTTTTGGTAGCCTGTTATATATTGTAATAATAATACTTTTCAACCTTTGCACGTACATACATGTTCGCTATATCGGTCATAATTAATTACCCCTCTATATGAGAGGGATAGTTAATTATTCCGACTCATCAGATTAAATAAATATATCATATAATTATAATATAGTTTATTGTATATAGGCTACCATCAGCTCAGGAGGTGGTCTCTGGTTAGCAGTAACAACTTGCGGTGGTTCCGTTGACGTTGAAGTGTCTGTTAGAAGCAAGAAGCTGTATCTGGTAAAGGATTTAGGTAAGAATGTAATCATTAATTACAAAGTAAAGATAGTGATAAAAAGAACTGTTAATCCGTCAAACCGTATTTGGTCAGGATATCAGACCAGGGTAACAGGCTTAAATCCTTTTCATTCTAAGAGATGATTCTCTGGAGACAGATGAGGATGATGATTATGATGATGCTAATAATGATAATGAAATAATGTGTAACAAGGTACTTAACACAGGATAAGTTACAAGTACTAACTATACTACATTGTATTTTTTCGTTATTCATAGAGCCATACTCCAAATTCTTCGTACCAGCACCGATACCGACCTCATCGATACAGGAAACGAGTGACGAAGGCTCCGCACAGTTTGACTCCAGTTCCGAAGAAACAAGAATGAGATACGTCATACGGGTGATTCCCAATAGATGGTACAGCGACGGCGCAGTTAGCGTTGAGGTAACATAAACAGATATTTTAAAGAATTTGCCATTTTTAACTGTTTATCTTTATTATGCCTGATTGCCTCGTTGGTGTAATGTAGTTGTTGCAAGCGCGACTGCTGAGCAATAGGTCCTGTGTTCAGTCTCCCTGTGGAGCAAAGTATTATACCTGAAGCTTGGAGTCTGAATTTCTACCTGGCGTATGGCAATATACTTACCCTCTGTTCCATACCTCATTTATACACTCCGCTGCCGTTTTATGATTATATGAAGATAATTTTTCATGAAGATTAATTTTAGTGAAACATTTCTCGAAACCTTGTTTAGACCTGTACATGGTAATTTTTCATAAATTTCTGATCATCGATAACCTGATACTCAGGCTGGAGAACCTCCAAAAGGGAATTGAATTAGACGTGCTCATAAACTATAATCATATCATAAAAAGCTCTTCAATACATATTTTTCTCATTCTTTTAAATCATTTTCTCTATGTTATGAGTATTCGTTTTTCAGCTCACAGCATCGACTACACGATGGGGCGCCAGTATACCAGAGTTACTGGAAGGCACTGTAAGGGAGCTGAGACCGAGGAGATCTTGTAAATCTGTCGACATTGCATTTTTCCCAGCCAGTCATAATGCAACAGATGTTATTAGGTAAGATTACTTAGAAGAGCATATAAATAAATATTACATGCGGAAGATCTAGATTCAGATTAGATTCAATTTAACCTTAATGCTTTCATTCGTAGGAAAGATTTACCAACAAAATTGGGACGGTAAAAAGTGTCGTTAGTGATTTAGAATTTAACTTTACAAGTCTTCTACTGATTGGAACATTAATAGTTTTCTGTCTTTGTAGATATTGCGTGTTGAAGAGGGAGATAACTAGCAGCGATAGTTACGTGTGTTCTACCAAACACAGTCATAACAGAAGCCAGTGTGTTGATCACATGCAACGGCCGCGGTACGTATAAGGACAAATTTCTGTATATCCTTAGAGTGTGTTTCATCTGTATCATCAGCTTGTTTAAGTCTACTGCTGGAAATAGGGCTCCCTGAGGGAAATTTGTACATGGTGTCAAAGCTGGGTATGCGGATTGAGAATTGCAATGCTTTCTATCAGTGAACTTTTGGGGATAAGAAGCAGTTAGTAACTGAACCCGAATTTTTGGCTTCGATTCCCATCAGTAAGAAAGTGTTAGTTTTAATTGTAACATCGCTTATGTATACAAGTGAGCATTAAAATTTACATACATATGTATATGGGTTTATCAACGTCAGATCACAGTAGCGCAGGCTTTATCAGATCTGAAGTATGACAGTATCTATTGTTATGACATTTTCTTACTTAATTTGGCATTACTTTTCCAGAACAGGAGTAATAGAACAGAAGGTAACCGGTCTGAAAGCTGGCAGGAAGTACGCCATCCAAGTGACTGCATCAAATAGAGGAGTAGCCGTACCATATAATATGTTGTATGTTGATACTAAAGTGTCTTGCAAAGAAGACAGACGAGGATACAGAGGAGAGGCGATCGGCGCAATAGCACCGCCCTGAGTACTTATTACCTCATATATTATCTGCCTTTGTTGCTTAACAAAAGGGATCAGAATTGAAATTTAAAAACAAACTTTCTTTTAAATCTGCATTGAACGATTAAGCATTTAGTATGGTGTATCGAAATTTTATTGTCACAAGTCCTTTCAGTTCTGATCTCTTAATTTTGTTTAAAGTGTAAACAAACCAGGATTCAACAAGAATAGGTGAATCCTGGGTGTTTCACTGTTTTATTTTAAGGCCAATTTTCTGGAAGATACGTGAAAAAGTTCAGAAATTCCTTGAATACAGCTAACGTTCAGGTGAAGTTAATTATATTAGTATTATGGTGAACATTTGTTTTACATTTACATTTTAGTTCGAGATAAACTAAAATTATACTTAAACATGTTGATTCAAGAAATATATTTTATTAATCAATTTCCGAACCCAAGATATCTTTAAATCATATATGTACAAATATGTTTTGTTTTTTGTGTTGACATTTTCGCGCCAAAATTACGTCACTTAAATATTTAAAAGAGACAAAGAAAAAGACAGAGTTATTTTCGCCTTTATAATAATTGTATTAATATGTATACAAAAATGGCTAAATAAAATTATACCGGCTGAATAATATATTGTGTTGTTGGTCTCCGGCAAATGTTCGCCGTTTTTTCGTATAATATAATAAATGAAAGAAGTATATTGTGCACGGTTTTGTTATTGTATTTTCATATTTCAACCAAAAAATATAAAAAATCTGGTACAACGATTTTTTATCTATGAAGAATATTTAATAGATATTCACTAATAATGACAAAAGAGCAAATAAGTCAAATCAATCCTTAGATTCAATTATGATAAAAGAAAGACATGTAATTTACTTACTTTTCATATAATGAGTACAAGTCTAAGTTATTAAAAATATAATATAAAACTATTTAACATTTTAAATTCGAACATTTAAATGTATTATGTAGATCTTTATTCAATATATTTCATGCGATAGCTATTTAGCATATGTTATGTTATTATTTAGCTTAAGTAAAGTGCATTTGGTCATCGATTATCGATAATGAATCGGTAAACTACCAGATGTCGATATTCTCGATCGACACTTGGTGAAAATTGACATTTAACTCCAAGAAATGTCAATGTAAAACGTCTTTAATAAATATATTACGTAGTTCCTGAGAGGTCGTGTGTAATAATATTTTGTATCGTAAATGTAGTTATCAACACATATTTTGATTTTATAACGCATAATTTATATTTTAATAAGTTTTCGATGCTTTGCTGAAAATGTGATGATATATATAATAATTTAGATATAATAAATACAGGTAGTAATTTCATTTGATGTTTGTAAAATTTTAAACGATTATTATTATGTTCATAAATTTGACAAAGTGATATCACAGGTTGTAAAAATAGACCTTGTGCGTAAGATTTATTTTATGGTGGTAATAAAAATACATTCATTTTTTATGTTTATCCCTATGAAGGTTCTTAGTTCATTGTTTTCTGGCAAGTCGCATATAATTGTATTACTTCTACCAATAGAACTAATTTTGTAACAGAGTTAGGTAATTGTAAATGTATTTCAGAAAAAATATTTTATTTCGCTGTAAAAACAATGTTCAATATTTTATTATTAATTAAATCATAATAAAGCCATGCCATTAATTTCGATGTAAGCTTTTAAATATTTATATATTTAATTAAACATCAAAATTTCTTAGCTATGTGTCTACTAATTAACAATATTTTTAATGAACGGATTCTACAATAACTATACATAGTATCTAAAAGTAAATAATTAGTACGGCTTGGTTTATAGAAGTACAATATAAAAGAGAGTATCACGGGTACGGGTAGCTTTCTGATTTTCTATAAGATTTTTTGGGACTGCTACGTCATACTTTATGCCAAGTTGTAGTTGTGGCATTTATATTTTAAATTACAGACTAATAAGTTCCTACTACTTTTATATAATGTATTAACTAGCTAATAAGAAAGATGAACATTAAAATATATCACTAAATTGAAATTGATATTGTCTCATTTACAAAAATCCTATAAACTGTTTTGTAAGTAACAAGTTTATAAAAAAATTTTGAAATTATTTGATACTACTTCAGAATCGGAATTACTTCTAAATTCATAGCGTTATTATATGAAATTACAATACTAAAAAGAACTGCTCTTACTACAACAAATACAATTAAAAAACAAGTTGTAAGATCTGTTAATAGTTATGAACAACTAATGCAGCTAGAGCTTACGCAGCTAACCTGAAATTATACATGTAATATATAATATGTACTATGTTGCATGAAACGAATACCTATTAATTTACCTGAGGAGCAAACGTCATTGTCATCTAACATGACAGTTGACAAGTATATGACGCTCACTCAAAGACAGTTTCTACACTAAATCTAAATGTCTGATATAGTGAGAGTAAATGATATTATGTATTCCGATTATTAACAATTTATTTAGCGTATAAACAAATATTCTGTGATAAAACCATAACTCGAAAACACCTGGGAAACTTAATAAAGAATGAGTGCAAATGAAAAACAATTCTTCGGACCATTAACATTACATCAAAAGAATGAAAACCCAACTATATTTAAGAGTGATGAACCTGTTGAAACATTGTGTGTTCTATGTGATGAAAAGTACAGCCTGCCAGCAGATGAAAAGCCGCTATTGACACATATATTTATGGAACATCGTTTAGTTATAGCTGATGTTAATCAGATAGCCGATTTACCAGCCTATCTGAAATATTGGCGATTGAGATTTGGAGGTTAGTTTTAGTTCATTGCATCTTATTTTCCTAACACTTCCATTCGACAAGGACAACGTTTAAAACTGAGTTAATCATCCATGGTTAGCTACTTTAAATTATATTTTACACCAATGAAAACCTAAATTAAAATAGCAAATCTGTGCATTATAGAAACTGCAACATGCACAAACACAACCATAACACAAGCTTTGATGAGTTTGGGTGGCTGAGTTTGGAGATATACCAATATACTTTTATCGGTGTACTTTTTGATTTCTCATTATTTGCTTGAAAGTTCTTCAATGACGTGTCACCAAATGTATCTTATGATATCAAAATTCAGTCCACCAAGACTAATACACAATTATTACTGACAATAAGTGTTGACTATAGGGATTAATGTTAATATTTAGGATCTCTGTCTCACTCAGCTATCACATTTACAACCATTAGACCAATGAGGCAGTCAAGGTTCTATTAATGGAAGTATGAAATTGCTTATTTTTATTATAGTCTGTTTATTTCTTCTAAATAAAACTTTAAATTTCAGATCAGAATCTTCCATATTTTTGTACAACTATGCTCCTAGACAACAAACCAGATGGAACTAAATCCAAAGATGAGGAGTATTACCTCCTAAGTGATGTTCTACCAGAGGACAAAGAATTAAGATCAAATCTGAAACAATCAAAGTTGGAAAACCTGCTGCAAAGGCATGCATTTGAAAGGGAAGACAAGAATTATGCCAGAGAATGTTTATTTTGCAGATTCTTCTCAAACAACACAAGAGCTAGCTATCTAAATCATTTATATGAGAAACATAACTTTCACATTGCAAAACCGGACAACTTGATATTTATTGATGAATTGGTCGACCTAATAGCATCAAAATTAGAGAAACTCCAGTGTATATACTGCGAAGGGCTCTTCAAAGACAGGACCATTCTAAAAGAACATATGAGGAAAAAAGGACACAAACGAATCAACCCAAACAATAAGCAATATGATAAATATTATATAGTTAATTACATAGGTGATAAACATCCAAGTGTAAATTTTAAACCGAAGCATAATAGGGACAAAGTTATCAGAAAAGAATCCAAGGAAGATGACGAACAAGATTCAAATGTAGATAGTGATCCAGAGTGGTCAGAATGGACTGAAGAGAACGGACTACTGATAACTTGCCTCCTCTGCGATCACACAGAGATGGAGTACGAAAACATATTGGATCATATGGACAGAAAACATGAATTCTCATTCACGAAAATTACTACCGGCTTAGATTTCTACCATAAAATAAAAATAGTTAACTACATTCGCCGTCAAATACATTTGAAGCAGTGCTTAGTATGTGACACAAAATTTGATGATTCTAGAAATTTAGAGAAACACATCAGAGATAATAAACATTTAGTGCTTGAAAAAGAGAAGTGGGACCAACCAGAGTATTATTTTCCCACTTATGAAGATGATTTGTTCCTCTGTTTCATCCAAGACGATGATGAAAGTTGGTGGTCCAGTGATGAGACAGGGAATGAGGCAGATGTAGACAAGAGGAACAGCATGTCTGATAGCATATCAAAGGAAATGGCTTTGGCTGTTCTTAATGAGTAACTACCAATATAATTATGGGTTAAGAAAACTGATATTCTTTCAGCATAATAGCAGGATTGTTTAACTCGATATTGAAGGTCAACAGCTTTTTTAAATTGGTCAGCACTTTAATATCTGTGAACTGATAACATACCAGAGAATACACTCATATACTTAATTTAATTGGTTCTGCATATTTTGAAATAAAATAAAATAAATTATGACAGTCAGTAACTCAACTGCAAATCCTTTCTTGTGCCACTGTCAAGATAAACCTGTACTTTGTGAAGTCTTACATTATTTGGTCATACTCTATCACCTTGTTGCCTAGCACTTAATGGAGTAAGCTCCAGGCCATGTCCAGTAGAGCAATCTAAGATATTTACAGCCCTATCATCGTTATAATTTTTTAACATACAGCTTTTTAAGTAAGTCTATAGCTAGGATAGCTGTGAATCAATAAATACTAATCTTGCAGTGGACAGATAAAGAAAAACTCACAACTGATGTATGTATCTAATTAGTGTTTAAAAAATAAGACACAGACACAATATCAACCATGCACATAATTCTTGTGAATACATGGAATTCCAATGTAGTTTTGATTATCAAGTATTACATCTTTTAGACAAGTATATTATAAAACATAATATCACACTTATGTTTTTGATTGGCCCTTTAGTGCAGTGGTTAGTGAACCTGGCCGTGGCGCCGGGAGCTGTGGGTTCGATTCGCACCAGGAATAAATATTTGTACTGTGTTTGGGTTTAAAAATATATTTATATGTATATATATTTAGTTTGTCGGCTGTCTGGTTACTATAACACAAGCTCTCGTGTTCTCCCTGGGGCTGCCGCCTTGTTGGTGGGGGAGCTTGAGAATCCATTAGGATTCTCAAGGGAGACACTAAGGCTAAGGGATCATTAGATCCCTGGAGCTATTTCGGCTAAGTCACGAATACCGGAATGCTCGGGTGATGGATCAAATTAAGAGCAGCCAGCGACAAACAGCGACGCCAGGGCACGACAGCAATGCTGGTGTCTGGAGACCTCGTCTCTGAGGAGGCGTTCTTCCACATATTCCTCTGCCTATCAGAAGACATAGTGAAGGAGAGAGGACGGGCTCGATGTGCACTCACCCTGCCTTCGAGCAGGCTAAGGTTCGGCTTAGCCACTGTCGGACATCGTAAC
>DWMF01001980.1:0-10643 GCA_018244815.1 Parelbella polyzona | reverse complement strand
GGAAGTATTTATATCATAGGGAAAAAATACATCAAATTTTTCTTATGAAAAAAAACGAAAAGTTTTATCAAAATGGCACAAAGTTTTTCAACAACATTTTATATTCGAATGACATTTTCTTTTAGGTGAATGCAGCAATCCGTCCAAATATATATTTCTGTGCCCATGACCACCAGTCCAAATACATAAAGCAAAATAAAGACTTCTTGTCAAAGCAAACATGTCCTTTTCAATATGGGGCCCCGGTTCTAACTGTTGCAGCTGACGATGATTGGCTTCACGAGATATATGTGCCAACTTGCTCATACAGGATGGGCACCAGTAAAATTGGCTATGGAGCAGCTATATTTGGTATGTTGAACTATATCCGGTTTGACAAATAAAGTGACGATTTCTTCCGGCTCTGTTCCGGTCTACTATTACTTATGAAGACTAATGAATGACACTCATCTTCTCATATATCTTCCATCCCAGTCACACGTTTTCTTTACAAGTTCATTGACTCATGACGATGTAATAACTCAGTTTGTCTGTTATTTTTGCACAAATTAAAAATTCAATATTTTGTTACATTTATCTTTAACTATCATAACCCATTAGGGTTGTGTACTAATCTTCCCTTCAAAGTAAACTTTTGGACGACATTTGCTAGAATTCTCACTGAATAAGAAGCATTTTTTCTACCTATATATTTATACCTGTACATGAAAATTTAAATGCAAAATTTACAATGTGGCATGTATTTGTTTATTACGTATTTATCTATTTATTATTACATGTCAATAGAAACTTGGAAGTTTCAAATTTAACAGTAATTATTTTTTTTATTTCAGAAAACAGTAACCGTAACATGAGGTATACAGTATTTTGGTCCCCACAGAGATTTCCACTCCTTTTCACATATTTAATTGTGGTGATCGCCCTGACAGCGTTTTTCTTCTTCACTTGCGCAAGACGTGTGTTTTCACGGGGAATGCGTTTCGACAAACGGGATGATTTCACGCCTCTTTTACAACGAATTTAGTTAACACAAATACCTACATATTTTAAAATGTACAAGACAAAATTATTACATGCATGGCCGACTCCTATCCTAGATCAATGATAATAGTAACATTTTTAACAAAAAGACAAACTGTTTGAAATAAAATTTACTGTTAGGATGTACATTTTGACCTGTTGTGCCAATGCTTGGTAAACCTAAATGTTGATTTGCCTCCGAGCAGCGACAAATATTTTTGTGATAAGCAAAAGTATTTGTAAATAAAGTCATTTTCACCATATAAATAGTACCTGAATGACCGAGCTTAGCTCGGTATTTTTTTATTTTTTTTTTTAAATATGAATTAATCCGTTTCTAAAGAGTTCCCAAAAATAGTTTTTCGGATCAAAGAAGGAACTTAAAAAAAGAAGAAATAATCGGACTGGAGACATCTGGACTCGATCCGGTGTCTTCTGCTTTCGGGACCGCCCGATTTGAGCTATTATAACCTTGTAGATGGTGGCGAAATTTACCTTCGTATTCTAATGATATTGTAGCAGTGTTTCATTGCCTGAAAACAGGGATAAAACGACGTTTTCTAAAAATGAGACCTAGATAGATCGATTTATCGCCCCCAAAAACCCCCCACATGCTAAATTTCCAATTAGGTTTTCCAAATAAAATACCTTATTTAACTGATTTTTTAACAAGTATTTGTTCAAAGAATTCATCTTTCATGTTACGTCTATGGGACTTCATAATCATTCCACCAAATGAAAATTGTTTTTCAACAGTTGCAGAACTTGTTTAAGAGTTTTTTCTTTTTAGATTTGGATATCTGTTCAAGGATTCTAAAATTTTCATCTTTTCAATATTGTAATGTTTTCAGATCTATTGTAGTATTGGAATTATTACTGGCTACTGAAAAATGCTGGCCACTGAGTTCTCAACAAACATATAATAAGATTCAGCCCTTTCCTACTTTTTATTACAGTCAGTATGTTGCACTTGGGAACTCTTTTCTTCTTGTTTTATCTTTCCCACTTCTGAAACAAATACTTCTTTAATGTATCCTCTGTTGGCCTTTGGCACCCGTTTTATTTTGAAAAAGAGTTAAGATATGGATGCTGTAAAGCCATCTTTTACTTTTGGCTCCTCTAATTTATAAAATCTATCAAAACACCTATAAGTCTTAATTATCTTTAATAACTTCTATCAATATATCACAATGTGTAGGGTTATCCATGTGCAAACTGCTTAGAATTCTTTGCATTCTAATTAGTTCTGATATAAGACATCCATAGTAAGCATCTTCGTCAGCTCATATACTTCTGATACCAAGAATTAATGAATTGATTGAAGTAAAATGAATTAAAAAATGCAACAAAACGATTTTTTTTTTACAAATACTAAATATGTTTCTATAAAGTATTTCAAATAAAATGCTAAATACATTTCGAAAAAAGTATTTAAAACATTGACTGCCTCGTTGGTCTAGCGATTGCAAGCGCGACTGTCGATCGAGATGTCCTGGGTTCAAATACCGGATCGGGTGATACTGGATTTTTCTAATTTAGTTTGAAAATGCTTCCCATGCTAAAGCTTAATAACCTACTGTAAATCTCATAAATTATATATGTAGAATTGCTCGTTTAAAGGTATAGAGAGATATATTTATGAATTTTATCATAATACCTCGTTACCATGATGCAGGCTCTGTTTTAGGATGAAAAATTTAGATATTGATATTAATATGCCTAGTGATTTTTTTATATCATTGTTAAATAAAACTGCCTACTAGACAATATTTTATTATATTTGTAATAATGTTTTACTGTAACTTTTGTACCTACATTATGTAGCTCTTTTTACTCACATAATCGATACCGATGCAATGGTTCAATTAAGTTATAGTTATTATGATGTTGCTAGTTGTAGTTAAAACAGAAACACCAAGATTGGCAACTATATATTTTATTATAAAAATTTGTCATAATTTATTACCATTTAATGTGTAGATTTTAGAATAATCCTATAATTATTTCAGAAATGTATTAGAGCAATAAAAGTAAGCCATTAATCAGTAATTGAAACCACAATAAATAAAGAGAACATTTAACTTATTGTAAATTATCAATATATAATAATAATTAATCATCATAATATAAAATTTGTCATTGTTTTGTTCACCTACAATATTACAAAGAATAAGGCTGTATCAACACTGTTACTTTCTGCTTTGGAAGATCTAATTCCTTTATTCTGTTTTTGTATTTAATTTAATAGTTTATATAACATCCTAACTACTTATGCATTTCTGTTAAGGCAGCTTTAATTATTATATCATGACACCACATCCCTTACAGCTTTAATTTATAAATTAGTTAAGAAAATATTTTTCTTTATTTGTTTTAAAGTACCTTTTAATAATGATAGTAGTGCACTAATAATGAGTGACACATATTATGAAATAGAATATCATTACTATGTAATATATTATGTACCGTTATTATGGGCTATAATATGTATGTTCAAGGATTTTGTGATCACTTCATGGTGTTAATGTGGCGACATACGAGTTGCTAAGCAGTGGGAATGCAATAGTTTTTCCCGACAGCAATTTTTTGGGTTTAAAATAACTATGCTTGTAAAATTACGATTTTAACTCTATATTAACATAAATACATACACACTTTTGTGGTTCACATACTGTTCTGATACTAATGAATAAGTCATGGATAAAATTGTATGTATAATATATATTATGACTTCAGATTCAATAACAAACACACACATTCACACACTCTCATGTGTAGTCACAAACTTCTTGTTTTAACATGTGAGATGAAATCAAAAGAAAATGTGTCACTAAATTAACAAACTAATAAATGGCTGTTATTCCCTCGAATTATACCTGATAATTGAACTTAATATCAGTTTGTTTATTATTAATGAATTTATTTTTGAATAGTGACTAAATTGTGTTACTAAAGACAATATCAATGAACAAAATATATTGTAACCATTGTAAAAATATATAGTGTTTTGTTTACAAAATACATTGTGATTTATTTTATTAAATGAAACAATTATCTTATGAAATATTTTTATTTTAATACTATATAGTCACATAAGGTTCTTTCATGGGGTAGGCAGATAGGACTAAATAATTTTTTAGATAGTTAAATTCCATTTATTGAGATATACAATCACTGATATAGAAAATATCATATAGACATTAAGTATAATGAATGTAAGAAATTTGGGTATTAACAAGGTTTGTACAGACATATTAATCAATCCAGTTGTTAAATTTGCAACTAAGAAGTACACTAAGCCATTTTTGTTAATGGCATTTAAAATTAATGGAACATTATAGTGAATATTCATCTTTTTTTTGTCCTGTGATAACACTTCTAAAGTGTACATTATTGTTAATATAGTTATGAAAATAGATTCTATGTATAAGCAGTATCCACTATTAGCCAATGTTCTAGATGTGGGCTTGATTTCATTAACAATAAATGATGACATAGATAACAGAAGTGAGCCATATAAAAGTTTTTTCAATAAACTACATCTGGGAATGTGTGGATTATTCAGTTCACATTTCATATGTGCAGCAAACAGGTACATTGATACGTAACCGAGACTTGATACAATGCCTTCCCTATTTGCATCTACAAATGATTTTCTTGGTGTATCACTAAATACCCAGCTCTGTAAGCCTATGTGTAGGAAGCACTCATGGAGAATTAGTACAATAATACTCAATATTAAGGGTTTGTTATAAAACAATAATAGAACAAAGGAAATTAATTTGCAAACTGCCAATGTAAAGAAAAAATTCCAATGCACTCCATACTCTGTGACATGCTCTTGATAATCTAACTGCTTTACAGATATATATCTTGCTACACCGAGGATTACTAAAATTGTTATGAATTTCATATTTCCCTTCAATACATATCCATAATTCTGCTTGGTTAAATCTTTATGTACAATTCCACTCATGAGAACAAAGAGACCAACCCCAGTATCCATCAAACTGTAGCCGAACTGTTCTGTTTTGGCTAGGTGCCTCGGAAACTCTTTAAAATCTACTGCTAGGATACAAAATACTGTAATCAGGTATGTCAAAGCTCGTATACATGATATAGAGTATACTCTATCTGTTTCAAATACGTTACTGGACATAAAAAGTTTGGTTAATTGCGGTTTTCCTAAAACCTTCTTCAGTTTATACACCAAATATATAGAATCAATAATGATAAATACTTCAATATAATCTGACAAGAATGTATGAACTAGTATCATTGGTAAAACAATGAATATATACTCAATGAAATACTGAAACCATTTTGATTTATTTTGTTCTATTATGGTGACTTCCAAGGAACACTGTACAGTATAGAATATACAAACAAATGTGTGCAATAACGAAGATCCGTGGTTGTTTGCCATGAAAGATTCATGATATTTTTTGTATTCTGTCGCGTTCATATTTGTAACGTAGTTTGAATCTTGTAATTTTGCCAACCAGTTTTTGTGAGTACGATTACTCTATTTAATGTGTCAAGCCTATCCTGGTGAAAACTCACTTGACGTATATTTTTTTCTATTTCATTTCATATGTTTTATGCTTATCGGATAAATACAAGAGAAAAATAAAGAAACACTTAATAAATTATGCTGAATGAAATAAACATAGCCTCAACTCTGACTAGACGGACTGCCTGCTGCCAGTCCAGCCAACCAACATTTTTATTGAAGCTGTCAAATGTCAATGTCATTAAAGCTAACTCTACTGGTACGTTTCGTTTATAGATTTTACGTAATTCAAATAGATATTAAAAGTAGTACGGTAACATACATAATATAATGTACTTACATGTACATAATTATAATATCTGTTTTGTTTATCTGTGTACTTTTACTCCTTTTAAAAATTTGACAAAATCAAATTCGTGTTGTGATTAACGCTGTGATAAATTAAGCGGAATTAGTTACTGATTTTAATTATTTTATTATACTTATTAGAAAATTATTACTTAAATTAAATTTTAGATGTATCTTAGTAACAGAGCCAAAATCATCTAACTGTATTACAGAAAATCATAATGAAAAGTCAATCACTTTAGTGGTAGTATTATGATGTTTCCGTGTAAACCAAAAAAAATGTGAGTTGTAAATACTATTGAAGCCAAAGCGTTTTCCTTTCATCGTAGCTTTTACGTGACAAAGATAATTGAATATGTAACTTAAACCTAAATAACTTTCGATTTATAAAAAATGTTTCAAAGGGAAAAACTAAAGAACTGTGCTAATACACGATGTTCTACCCCGTTATTAAATGCTGCCGTTAAATTATACATGTTTGAAAAATCAATGTTATTGAAAAAAAAGTTGAGAAGAGAACAGAAGAAGGAACAAAAAAGAAATGAATATTATGGTAATGAAAATTTGCATACAAACGATTGGTTTACGGATCAGTATGAAAAATTAATCGGTAAACCTTTGCCTAGAAAAGAACTTACCACAGATGAAGTCTTGAAGAGGCTTCAAAAATCAACGAGATACAGAAGGATTCCAGAAGCAAAAGGTTATAAAAGTCCCGTAAGATCTTAGTCTGTCCTTTCGACTGTGATCAATGATTGCAGTATCACATTTTTTAAATTTAATACTTTTAATTTAAAAAAAAAACCTTACTGCTTGCATTCACTGATTTTTGCTACTATAACTATTGATGATGACTGCCGTGTGGGTCGAGTGATTGCAAGCGTGTCTGCTGATCAAAATGTCCGAGGTTCGGTCTCCTATTCAGGCAAAGTAATATTGGATTGTCATAACCTGAATACCCTGAAATTAACACGAAATCTGACAATAGGCTCCCCGGTGTCTGACAATAGGCTTACCTCCTATTCCTTGGTAGAACATGCTCGTATAAGATTACGGATGAAGCGTCCGAGTGTAGATATAACTGTACTCGTCGACCTACTCCTTTTCGGAGAAATACAAGCGTGATGTTACGTCTAGAGTATAAAGGATAAAAGATTTTTCAATCAGAGAGAGAAATTTCAAACGATACTTACTATTGTAATAAGATTTTTGTCTAATACTCACATGTTATAAAATAAGCGAAACATTTTCACAGGATATTTATTACTATTAGAATATAGTTATTTCGTTTAGTATCTAATATTACTGTTTTAGGAGCCTAATGCAGGTTCAGTACATTATCTGGAATGGAGGGATCCGCAAATTAATAAATGTATATGTCCTGACGCTGACTGTACCTGCAAAGGAGATATTATGTTCCCACGGAAGAAGATCCCTCGGGGTACTCGTTTTTCAAATTAAAGTACAATTGGCCTAACGTTGCTACTAGCTCTTCTATTACATCTGCAACCACCTCTACTGCTACTACTTCTTCTACGAAAAACTAGTGTAACTGTTGCAATTCGACGCATATTATATTGATAGCATTTACATTTTTCTTAATTTTAGGTTTAAATCTACGGTAAGTCTAAATATAAGTCTTCCTACATATAAGAGAGTAATAATAAAAATAAAGAGTTCTGATCTCAGGTGAGAGATACTTCAAATCGGCGTTGTGTCGGAAACTGGCGGAGAGTTTCAGAAAGCCCGCTCCATCGCCTCCAGAGAACTTCGTCCAGAGATTAGCAGCTGTAGTGGGAGTCGAAGCCGCCGTTTACAAGGATTTGGAGAGGAGAGGCGTTTGTTAGTAATGCAACATAACCTGTTCTATTGTACGCTAGGTGGACGAGTTGAATGTATCGTCATTATATTTCGCATGGTTCGAATTAGGTTTGAATATTAAATGTTCATCCTTTGTAATAAGTGCATTATATATTTCTTTACAGTAAACATACGAGGAGCGGAGTTTTGTATTTCAAGATGTATCAGGTACTACGGTCCAGGACATTTGCTCAGCACCAAGTAAGAAATATTATACAAAATTCTTATATCGAATCGAATGACGTAATATTTTTAAATTATAACATTCTATGTAATAATTTCCACAAACCTAATAAGTAAAGGATGACTGTAGAAGATGTAGGTACGTCAGGTCTGTAAGTGTGTCGAGATATTTGGCCCCGTAAGGGACCTGGCGTGACGATATAATGATAATAATTTGCATGTACCTAACGTAGGTATCCTATTCAAAATAATATGGTAAATAAGATTATTTTATTTTGCAGACGTCCGTTAAAAACACGAAAAGAATCATGGAGTGAAAACTTGACGACACCAAATGCAACAAAAGAGGTAAGAATACACTCATCTATACGAAAAATATACATATTCTTAGGGAAACTAAAAAGCGTTTTAATTTATTTTGTATTTTTTTTCTCAAGGAGAACAATGATGAACTTCGTATTTGTTACGGTGTCTCGTGTACAGGTATTTTTTTTTAAATATAGACACGTTATATTTTTAACTTTGGTTACACAAAATATTAAGGGAAATTAATGGCTTACAGTATTTGAGTTTTCTTACGTTACCGAACACTTTTGTACAAACACCTTTTCAGTATCAACCCAGACTACGATTGGTCCAGAGGGTGAATTTATTATTGGCAATTATGCCCGCGTACTGTACGCAACACTAGGCAACGCGATTATGAGGGATATTGAAGGAAAACAACTTCATATTCAATCACATAAATGGTAAGATCAAACCCTTCGACATACCTAATCATCATCATCATCATCACCATTATCAATCCCTGTATCATTTCAGTTTGGCTCTCCACTCATAGTGAGAAGGGTTAATTTTATAAATTAACACGCAGGTTAAGCTTTTTTTTATAGTCATAAACTCGCATTTGACTACAATTTCACATGACGGTAAGCGAGACGTAAGCCTAGAATTTAGAATGCGTGTCTAAAAAGTACTTATTCACTCTTATATCTTCGTCGACAGACTTTGTTCATTTTAAAGAACTCTAAGGAGTAGACCTATTCCAAAAAACTTTTAAGACGTTTTCTTTTCCTTTTGCGTCATTGCGATTTATGTACCAGGGTATTATCTCAAAGAGCTTATTCCATTACGTAAGATTAGTAGGTAGGTACTCTGCCAGGGATGACAATTCCCATTAACCCCTCGTAGTTGTAGACTCGATAAACTTCAGTACAATAAGCATTACTTTAAAATGTCGCTAATTATTTGAAGAATCATTGTTTTCTTAACATTTTTTTAGCGTCACCAACAATTCACCCCCTAAATATAACCTATGCAGTCTTAATAAACTACTTAATATGCGAGAGATTTTAAACCTGAAAGAGTAAGTCTTTATTACTTATTTTGTGTATTATGATAACGGCAACTTTGCACTAAGTGTACCTAATTGTGTATTTAGCTTATCGTTTATACTTATAGAAATGATCTGAGTTATTTTAATACTAACATATTATATTTTTGGAAAACTTTGTATAAATTAATATTTATTGTTATAGTCATTCAGGCCAAATTCGAAATTATTTCTGAAGTTTATATTCCATGTCTTTCCTGCATATTTTCAGGTACCATACTTGTCTGTTTTATTATATAGGTACATACAATCTATGTGTTTTTATTTAATTCTTATTTTTTAATTTTATTTTTCAGGCTAAAAAATCAGTTTTCGCAACTGCAACAGAATATTTATTCGTCTATTTTTAAGATGAACGGTTAGTTAAAATATTTGATGTATTTGTATGTGTGCATTTCATTTACTTTAAATGTCTTTTTGTTTTACAGAACAATCTAGATGTCCGTGTCCATCTTCTGGAATTACCGCGTAAGTAACATTTGTTTCTTTTGCAAAACTCATCTTGATTGTATCAGACATGTATTTCAATATAATTCTCAGTTTCACTCAATATGAAGAGGAAGATGTAAATAAACGTTCATCAGAAGAAGTCACGATTGAAACTCCTTATAAAGGTGTTGTGATAAAGATAAAAAAGAAACCAATGAATATAGAACCTCATCAAGAAATTACTCAAATTCAAAATGAAAATATACATGATATGCCCGCAGAGCTTAAGACAAATAAAGCAAATTTTGACAGTAAACCTTCTAATCATCAAGATTCACATACGTTTCCTAAACAACAATCTTCCAAGCAAGAGAAATCCAAAATGAAAATAACTGCAAACGTTGAGCTTAAAAAGAAAGACTTAGCTGAAACAGTTAAACAAGAACAAAAGTATTGAAAATGATAATCGCACAAGTAATATTAAGATCGATGCATCTAATGTTGGTGCAAATTTTTTGTTCGCAACTCGAAACAACACGCTAGAGGAATCGATCAATAATAAATCAAATATACCAATATATGCAGATAAAAATAAAACTGTATCAAAAGATATTGAAGGAACGACTACACCGAAGCAAAGTAATAATATATTGCATGATAAATGTTCAAAAGTTCTGAAAAATAAAGATATAATTATAAATACTTCAAAAGAAATACAAACAAAACGCAAAATAATTTTTTTTTATAGACGAATTATTGAACTAATACATCAAAGAAAGACTAACAAAGATAAAACAGCTAAACAGAGTCATGATAGTAATATAATCAGTAATGCTGGAAAGGCAAGAGAAATTGGTTTGCAATTTGTCGAGAAAGAAAATCACATCAGGAATTATG
>DWMF01001979.1:0-10644 GCA_018244815.1 Parelbella polyzona | reverse complement strand
GCTTTTTACGTTTGATTGGCACCCGACTGCTACATTTATCTTGATTCTAGGATAAGATATTTTGTCTCAAAAGAGCCAAAACCAAATCGTTGATAAAAGTATTTTATTATGGATGTATTGCACTAATATGACACTAACAAGAGATAAGATAGAGAATATGGTTCGCTCTGCACCCAGTGCGCTAATTGTAAGTGGACGTGGGCCTGTCTAGCTGATCAGATAGACACAATTTTTAACGTAATAAAAAACGGTCTTTATCTTTTACTGACTAACTGACTGGCGATCGGGAGCTCCTCAGTTCAAATCTCGGGTCAGGTACTATTGGATTTTTCTAATTTAGAATTTCTAGTACTGACTCTGTTTGACTGACTATGTCTAGATCTGTGCCCGGTGTATGGCAATAAGCTTACCACCTATTCTATGGGATGTAAACGTAACTGGTGAAATGTGGCGGTGTACTACACTCTTCAGTCTACCCCTTCGGGATTTACAGACGTGATGTTACGTACTTTTTGTCTTTTATTGAATGGCGTTCGCAGAGACTAACTTTTTAGTGTGATCTTAGATGGCCCAGGATTGTTCACATTCCCAGGCAGATTTCG
The DNA here is from genome assembly GCA_018244815.1 of Parelbella polyzona. Classification (NCBI taxonomy): domain Eukaryota; kingdom Metazoa; phylum Arthropoda; class Insecta; order Lepidoptera; family Hesperiidae; genus Parelbella; species Parelbella polyzona. The sequence continues at coordinate 10,042 of DWMF01001979.1, read as the reverse complement.
TGATTTAAACAGTGAATACCATCTTTGTAATGGACGTCTATATTGTACAAAGAATTTACAACATTAGGTACTTCATAAATACAAAATAGGAAGTCCAGGTGCTTCACCTGTCTCGTCGTCCATTTATCATTCCACGCACTAGCCGGTGCCCTTAAACTCGCTGTTATCGGTCACTTCTCCCCGACCATTTATATTCTCTTATGTAAAGTAGCCTGATAACAGTTATCGGCTTCGATAAATCGGCTAGCCAAATCACCTGGACGTATTTGTACAGTGATAAATAGATAATTATCTAAAGTAATAGCAATTTTAGCAGACAATTTTATCAAATTTATCACCCCTCTTGTGACATCAATAACATTGAAAGCTAAAATTCTTAAATCTAGACCTTGGCGAACTTAACAAATATAATAAAATTGAACATCCTTATAAATAAATAAAAATACTTAACATCATGCCTGTAATTCCGAAAGAGCTACGCAGAGGAGTATACTTCCCCGTTAGTACATTCCACTGTGGAATTGGTGCTGACCCTATTGCCATACACCGGGCGCAATTCAATTTTAATTGAGATATAATTGCCTGCATCAATGGATATTATCTAAAATGACTAGCAATACCGGAACAGTTATTGAATGTCGTAAATCTAGCTGACATTAATGACAATAGCATTGTGATCCTTGTGAACGCCTGCTCTGTGGCCGGGTTAAAGGTGAAGGAAGGAATCTTAATGATATGCAAAATCTTAATTTTAATTCTCTTCAACAACTAGCCTGGGATTATCATCATCAACCTTTTTATTATACTACTGTACATGGATTTCATCTCAATATGAGAAAGGTTAAGGCCACAGTCTAGGAATATTACAACGACAAATTAAAATAACTTGGCAAGCCCTTAAAAGCTGAACCTTACTGTATTTAACAAAATGTTATGTGTGTAAATAATTGTTTTCATCACGAATGGAAATAAAATGTTTAATAAGTGTTAGGAAAGCTAATTTGTAAACGATTGGCTATCTAAATTATTGAACGGTTTTCCTTTATAAAATAGATTTAACCTTAAAATAACGCATGTGTTTCTCCTAAATTTGTCACTCTTCATACGCCCGCCCGTTGAGGAGTCTCCTGACTCACTCATCAGCCAATATCTGACTTATGTGGTCAAGGTAGATTAGGCTTGGTCTCCATCCAAGCTGAATTCGTAATGCTTCGATGTTTTAATTCATATTTTGTAAGTTATACAAATATACGGACATGCCGCTATTGTTTTAGTAATAGAATTGTTACCGATAGTATCGATATTCGACGTAGCGTTCAAGATAAGGGGATGAAGCGCTAATATTTTTGCTATATAACGTAAGTCAGTCTTGTTTTGTGACCGTGATAAGGTTGCGTCTGTAATCATTATTTATTTATTTATTTAATACATATTTTATTTTTTTATATATCATCTACATTTTTTAGAGTGGAAAATCGTAACAAGTAAGTCTATTTTTTTTCTAATAAAGACATGTTTGTGGTAGGTCATTACAGGGTTTTTTTTTAAATGACGGTAAATTAACTTTGAATATGACATTTTACTGCAGAGATAAAGTAGGTAAAGATATGTTTGAAAATAGTTTATTAACATGAAAGTAACCGACACAGAATTGTCAAAAGCGTTTAGTGCCTATCTGTTGTCAAGTGGTTATTGCAGCACCAAACCCGGAAAAGGAAAACAGGAGCCAGGAATGAGTATGAGAAAATTAGTGCTGAAAGAAGTAATAATAGGATATTCCATTTTCAAATGCTAGTTGAATTAGTTTTATATGTAGGTACTTAGATTTACTGTTTAAATTACCTATTTACATTCATCGTCATCGTCAACATCATCATCGCTCTTTGGGCGTCCACTGCTGGACATAGGCCTTACCTATATGGCGCCACTCCTTTTTTCTTTTTACATTATATATATTAAATAGAATAATAGCGCAGAGCGCCTACACTTTATTTAATATTTAAATGTAGTAGGTAATTGTACGTACCATGTCCTGAGTGTCAGGTGTTCATTATACTTAGCTTCAGTAAATAATAACAAAGCTTTTCCGGAAAAGTGACCAGTATTAATTTGAAACATTTTTGTAAAAAAGGTAATGAACAACAAAAAAAACACACTTAAAAGAATTTTGGGAAATATCCAAATAAAAAAATTTAAAAGGGTTAAATGTTAATATTCTCGTCTGTGATTTATTTAATAATGCTTCTCAGGCTGAATAATAGAGGAATCGAGAATGAGTGGAGAGGAGTGTGCAGGCGGCGGCATCGCGGGAACCACCGTAGCCGCGGCACTGCAGTTTTTTGCAGCATCCCAATGCCTTCTGAACGAGTCTTGGCCCCCTCAAGCTTCAATCATGAGTAAGATGGCGGACATACTGCGTCCATATTTCTAATACTCTTGGACACCCGATAGTACGCAAGAAACAATGAAAAAAACCCATATCAGCAGCCTGTGTCAGTTCATGGGTGATGGTCTTTCCATAAGGGCTTTATCCGTATTTTAATATAGGCTTTTAGTACGTAACCCCTACGCTTGTTGTAAAAGTTGAAACGTTGATCGACGCAACATTTATACATCTTACATTAAATTGTATTGATAACAGTACAAGTATTAATAGAGCAGCTGCACACTACAGAAAACGCTCAGCATAATTCGTCACAATTATTAATCAAATAGTTATACTAATTAGCGATGCTAATTTAATTTGTGCTGCGACACGGTCACTATGCGGTATCGTGGCTGCAGTCTTGATTACTAACATATGATACAAGTTATTCTATGATTTTTATGTAGATGGATCGAGCTTCGATTTCATCGTTGTAGGCGCCGGCACCGCAGGGTCGGTGATGGCTGCTCGGCTGTCCGAGTTTCTTGACGCTACCGTACTCCTTATAGAAGCCGGTGGCGATCCACCAGAAGAGAGTATTGTTAGTATTAACACTATTCTTTTGTTACTATGTTATTGTTATTAATTATTAACATGATATCTAAAAGTATTAATTATATTTACAGATACCAGGTTTTAGACATGTCATGAAAGGAAGTCGTTACGATTGGAACTTCACAACTGTCAACGATTTCGTCACCAGTCAAGCTCTGCAAGATGGAAGCCAGCGACAACCGCGGGGTAAGATGTTGGGCGGCAGTGGATCCATTAACGATATGGTCTATGCCAGGGGCTTTCCAGTAGACTACGATGAATGGGCGGAAATCGTTGGAGATGATTGGAGCTGGAATAACGTAGTGGATTATTTTAAGAAAACAGAACATTTAACTGACGAAAGAATCATTAACGACCCTGACTTACGAGCGTTACATGGACATGGTGGTGAAATCGAGGTTACAGGTTTTAATGAATCTTTTTATAGTACTGATAGGTTTCTAGAAGCCTTCCATGAATTGGGATTTAAAATAGTAAAAGACATGACTTTTGCGGAAGTGATCGGTGCAGGGCGATTTTCACATACGATTAAAGATGGCAAACGTGATAGCTCGTTGACCGCATTATTAAATAAGGCATCTAAGAGAAACAACCTTTTTGTTCTAAAAGATACAACAGTCACTAAGGTTGTTATAGAAAATAATAAAGCTCAAGGAGTAAAAGTTGTAACGGACGATAATGAATATTATTATTTCGCTGAAAAAGAAGTAATTCTCTCCGCGGGGACTTTTAATACTGCTAAGTTACTGCTTCTCTCTGGAATAGGTCCTAAGAACCACTTGGAGGCAGTAGGGATTGAGGTGGTAGAAGATCTACCGGTAGGTGATAACTTACACGATCACATCATGGTGTTAACTTATTTGGCAGCCGAAAACGGAACCTGCTATTCTGACCAAAGAGTTTTATATATGGACACTATAAAATATTTGTACAACAGAAGCGGTTCTTTGTCATGGACTACTGATTTAGGCGCATACATCTCCCTAAACACTAGTACTAGAAATATTCCAGACTTTGCTATCTATCCAACTTGCATGGCAATTGACAGTGATTTTTACGAAGGATGTGTCACTCTGTTAGGTTTTAAACCACACATTTGCGAGATACTGGAACATGAAAACAAATATAAGGAGCTTTTGTCGCTTGCTGTCGTAAACCTGAAACCGAAATCTAGAGGCAAGGTACGATTACTATCCTCGGATCCAATGGAAGAGCCTTTGATTTATTCTGGCACTTTCAGCAACTTAGAAGACTTGGCTGGTTATCCTGACGCTATGAACATAGCGTGGTCGATAGCGGATACTTCATATTTTAAGACGAAAAACGCTCATATTGTTAATTTAAACATTAGAGAATGTGAAGGTCTAGCTGACGTAGAATTGCAGAAATGCTTAGCTCAGAGCACGGCAACATCTGCTTGGCACGCAGTCGGAACTGCTGCAATGGGAACGGTCGTGGATTCGAAACTGAGAGTAAACGGGGTGAAGGGATTAAGGATTGCCGATGCCAGTGTTATGCCAAAAGTCATTCGTGGCAACACCAACGCTCCGGTGGTTATGATAGCCGAAAAAGCAGCAGATTTTGTTAAAGATTATTGGCAAATGACGTAATGCAATTTTTGTTATGTCATTACTTATTACAAAACAGTATTATTAAGTTAAACTATATTGAACTAATTTAACGTACCTGCGGAACTTCTGACATTATTTTTACAGTGATTTAAAATAAATTATTGAATTATTAACATAAGGCGTTTTTGTATCAAGATAGTTTGTTTAACAGTAGGTGAATATTTGAAACATCATCCAGCCTAATATTTATTTTCGACTGATGAAGTTTAGGCAAATCAGTTATAACATGGCTGATCGCAATGCCAGATTAGATTTTGTTTCAGATAAGACTCCCGAACTGCCATGCGACACAATAATACATTTTCGAACTTAACACAGTACCTAACTCAAACATTTGATACATGATTTATTTGATACATGGTTCATTTGATATATGGTTGCATACAGGTACAATTCACAAGTGACATTCGTGACATATGTAATATGTATGTATGCGGAGTGGTGTTAACGTCGGGCCATAACAATAGGGACGAGCTAATTAAACAACTTTCATTTGTAAGCGATATTGTTCGATATACGTTTCACTCCTCGAAAGGGCGGTAACGTAATTCTATGTAACATAGGCGCAATATGTGATATGATACGCGGCTATCCTTACAAGACACGATCGACAGACGACCAAGTAACGACACGAATACACAATGTACGTAATTACAACGTAACAGCAGTTGACTGCCTCATTGGTCGCGTGGTTGCGAGCGCGAATGCTGATCGGGAGGTCCTAGCTTCTAATCCTCGGTCGGATGCTATTGTATATTCTGTAACTCAGATGAAAATGTAAGTTAGAAAAATTCAATAGTGCTCGACCTAGAAATAGAAGAAATTTCCAGTAGTGACACGGAATCTGAATTTGTGAACGGTGTGAGGCACTAGACTCACTACCTATTCCATGGGACTTAAACGTAACTGGTGAAACGTGGGAGTGTAGTATAATCCGCTGCCTACCCCTTCGGGGATTACAGGCGTAATGTTACGCTTACGTTTAACAATAACGAACAGTGAACATGACAAGAGAGGCAACACACTAGCGCCACACACGGACGGCACTTAAAACTATTAAATGCATTTACAAAGAATGTTCTATTTTAAATGCAAACAAGCGTTTATGTAGACACTTTAAATTCATTTATTTTATATAAGAATAGAGATATTATCAAATGATTCTGCCAATACTGTAAGGAACATGGCGGGACGATATAACAATATATAATATTTTATGGATAAACAGTGTATTTCCATAAAATAAGGCCTGATTCAATCAGTTACACTAGAAGCGCCATACAAATTCCTATTCATCGTCGCGTGTAAAAGGAATTGCGGTTGTCGCGCCCTATATCACGTCGCTTGAGGTAACGTCGGAGACCTTTAGCTACTGTGCTATTTGACATTAGTTAATCATTACAGTATTACGCATATCATTTTCTTACATTTAAAGTAGTTATAATAATATCTAGGTACGTCTATTACTAATTATTACCTTCGTTCCCTTTTATATGAAATGAGATTCTCGCCTGACAGTCGAATAGAAAAATGGTTGCAATGATAGTCGTAATGAATATGACTGTGATAATTTTTATTATACCACTGAACATTTATTAATATAGGTACAAAGTAATGGAAAGGCAAGAAAAAAGGGAAAAATTAACTTTTCCAAAGCAATTAGTCATTTCAGCAGAAAAGAGAGTCACTTGTAAATCGACGGGTCGATTAAGGTTTTTATGTAGCTAATGATACTTATTCATTTGCGCACTTGGTAATTTATGAAAAAAGTGATGATGGCATGGTCATTTATAGTTGTCCCCTCTGGGGTTTGGCTTTCGAATTCTGGTAGGCGCATCATACCTACTCTAAATGATTTTATCCCCTTTTACATCTATTAGCTTCAATTGAAGCTATGTTTGACTGCAACTGAATCTTTCAATTAAATTTAGCCAGGTCTGTGTAATTTAAATCAAGATCGATGAAATGAAAACTGTGTTTCTGTGCGTTTTCTATCTACGGGCCTTAACATTTTTATTTTCTGTGATGGCCCTCGTCCAGCAGAAGAATGATAACAAGAAATTAATATGACAACGTTTACATGTTTCCCACATTATAGAAACTTCTCGAACACTTGTACATTATAACATGCCAATGTACAACTTTTTTATGTTTAGAACCTTATAGTTAGGGAATAAAGCTTACCACTTCCTTTTCTTAGGGAATAAAGCTTACCACTTCCTTTTCTTTGTGTAATTTTGTTAAACAAAACCATGAATAGTTTAATGTTTTGGTGTAGTTCCCTGTTAATAATAGAAATCCGGCAGGTGTTTGAACCCCTCGTCTCAAGTTGCCGCTTCCGGTTTCGTCCCAACCTAGTCCAAAGTGGTCGAAGGTCGGAAGTAGCTGTCATATGTTTAAGGCCTTTAAATAAGTGAAAAATATTATACCAGGTTTAGGATGTTTTTTTGACTGTATAATTATAATGAATAGTGACAGTTGACATAATCATGACAGTAGAGCATAGATACATAATAATTAATGGCATGATAGCAGCTAGACAAGTAGTTCATTATCGTGGATCGTTTAAAGATAATAAAAAACGCATTCATAAATGAACTGAAGACTTGTGTTTAGCGGGTAGCTAAATCTAGCAAGGCTTGAATAATATTTTTATCGCGATAATTTAAACTAAATAAACCGGACGTAAATAATAATAGTAGATAAAGACAATTTAACGGTTTTTGCAAAATGGTACCGACTGCAACGATATATTAAAGTTTTAAACTGCATAATTTCAACTTTATTATAGAGAGAGTATAAAGATATTGAGTATCTCAAAAATAAAGAACCAGTATTTCTGTACAACATTTCGTATGCAAGCTTCACAGATATATATTTACCTGTGCAGTGAACCGTTAAAATAATCAATAATAGATAAATTTGGGAATGCGGTTAAATTTTTACATATCTATAACGAATAAGTGATGACAATCGGCATAAGTTCCACTGCAGTCTGTAATAGGATCGATCTATGATCGTAAGGCGCGGGACGCGCTTTCACCTGCGCCGGCGCACACCGCCGCACGCGCCGTCATCACGCATAACAACCTGCGACCAGCTCTCCCGCCCGCGGCTCGTGAATGAATGAATGGGACCTGCGTCATTCCGATTCCTATACCAAGGCGGGAGTTGTAAAGTAGTAGGAACAAATCTTTTATTTGCTAATATGCAATATTGAATTGGAGCAGGAAATATATTCGAAATGAAAAATTATATATTATTTTATACGATATTTTTTTATTATGCAATTATGGGTGACATTGCAATTATCTGTTTGTTGCATCATTGTTTTAGATTCCTTGAATTTATCATAGAACGTTATTACGGAAGTAATTAATAAAATATGTTTTCTGAATTCTGTACCAATTAGGTAGGTACTCGAGAAACGGAGTCTGTGAAAATATTTATAGCAGCATACATGGTGGTTATATAAGAGCAAAGAGCCATCGCATAGGAAATCGAAGTCCAATAGAGCAACCATAATGGTTGGCAAAAACAAACTCGGCCCAGCACTTTCACCGGGCGAGCGGCCCAGTCTGCCCGCAGCCGCGCACCGAGCGCCCGCGCCGTGCTACGTGATGCGCCGCGAACGCCATGACCGACGAACTGGAGCGCTCCTCCACGGAAAACGTCACCGTCCTCACCAACTTCCCCACGGTCTCCAGCTTCAAGTCCGAGGACTCCACCGAGCAGCTCATATGCAAAACTCCGCAGAAAGCGAAAAGCTTGAAGAAGGGACGCAGCGTTAGCTCAAAGAGTGTAGAAGCTGGCAGCAATGAGGGAAACGGATCGAAACGTCTCGTCGTGTTCCTCGGTCTGTGCCAGGTGCTCTTGGGGGCGTTGTTAGTGGGTGCTGGGGCGTTAGCGGTAGTGAAGGGTGCCGCGTTGTCCAGGGTTGGGGCTGGACTTTGGGCGGGATGTGTAGCGGTTGTAGCCGGTGTTGTTGGAGTGTTGGCTGGTATCAACGACTGCTATGGATTAAATGGAGTGTCTAGTGGGTGAGTTCATTTCTTCACAATTAATATAAAAAAATTGGATTCATACCCGCTGTTTAACTTATATGTATTAATCATTAATAGTATTCTAAATTAAATGATTTCCCTTTTCCCTTTTTCTATAAGTGAGTACGTTAATTTAAATTTGTGGCAATAAATAGGTACATGTTTTCTTTTCTAACATGCTATTGATATTTTATGTTGAACATAAGCCGTTTTGATAGTTGGTTAAGCTGCGTGGCGAATTGATCATGGTAGGTTGATGGTTGCAAATTGCAAAGATTATGACTTTTAACGTTTTCTATGAACATTAGCAATCATTATTCTTACGAGAGCTTTTAACTATCTAAAACATAAATGTTTATACATAACCTTTGATAAAAGGTAGAAATAGAATTCTCATGAACTTAATTGATAAGTAAGTTATTGGAACGAATCGTTATTTATTGACATTCAGGAATTTCGTACGAACATGTACCTACCAATTTAATTGAGATACTCCTAAAATAGTTATAGGTAATATTTGTAAATTCAATTAAAGAGCGTGATATTCGTTGCTGATTAATATATTGTATTATTTTTGTGTGAATTGAATATTTGAATTTGTGTTCAATGTTTGATTCTTTTATACATTCATTATCTTTTACTGTACGAATTAACATCTTCAAGATAAACAGCTCGCTGTTACTCGATGCAAACTCCTTATGAAGAGAATGATTCTAAGCCCACTTGTGACGTCTACAATTAGGTCTGCCTTAAGTCAACTTACCCTTAAACCAGCTGCGCTGTCACCCTGGCGTCAAGACTTTCAAAACCAAGTCTGGTTTTGCTAGCCATCTTTGGTCCTATATTCTGTTTTTCTAACCAATTCCACTAGGGATCCGTGAAGGCAAACTACACTTTTTATCTCAAATTTTAGTTCAGAAATTGTATGAACTTATACAATTTATTCTAAGCCCGGGAAATTGTTTTTCAGGGCATCGAATGAGACAGATTCGAGTACTTATCATGCTTCTCTATCTATACTCACACGTTATGTTGTTCGATGTTACATTTTAGACTACTTACTCAATGCAGAAGCAACGTACATTTAATGATCATTACTAACGATCGTATCATTTAAAAAATTGCTCAGAAAATTTTCGTAATAACCATAACCCACCTCTTCAAAGGCATTCACTAAGTAACACAGGAATTCTTAGAATTCTAAAAAATATTTTCAAAAGGAATCGTAAACTCTTAAACTCTTGAGGAAAATAAACAGCCATTTGTAAATGGTTTAATGCCACCAACGAACAGCTGAGGTCTTGCGTCAGAGCGACGATAAGAGTTTACACACGCATATATCTCACGTAAAGAAAATTAGAGAATTAAAAGTGAAAGTATTGGTATTA
>DWMF01001978.1:0-10646 GCA_018244815.1 Parelbella polyzona | reverse complement strand
TGACATCTATTAAAGGACCGGTCCTGTTAAAATTGCTTCCGGTTACTATAATGTGGGGCTTCCTTTTCTAGCTACTGGCGCGCTGTGAAATATATTACAGCTTCGTTTTAATGGCTGTTGATTTGGTGATGCAAAATCAATAATAGTACTGTGGGTATTGTGACGGTTCTACATATACATAATATATCCAGGCATATACATATAAATGTACATATATGTATATCGAATGTTTAAATACAGAAACAAATCATTTTTCTATTCTTACAACATTAATGTCATATTTAACGTTTGTATATCTCGGTTCTCGGTTAATGTAGCATTTATAAATGAGGAAACTATTTCTGAATGTCTTATTAATTGCTTCATTATCACATTTGTTCTATAAATAATATTTTTTTGTAATATTATCTGTAGAACAAACATGATTCAGCTGACGCAATATGTCAGTCTTCATAGCAACGCTTGTCATATGAAATCTGTGACAGTTCAGTGCTTCAGAATTAATCAGCTATTATGAGGAGTTCTGATGGATTCCTGTCCTCAATCACTGATATCGTGGTATTCGGTACGGAAAATTAACGTAGAACATCTCAATTCTTTAAGTTATATGCATATACTTATCACCCTGTATATGATAGATCTATTAATTATTGAAAAAAAAAAAAACAAGAGCGACTTTGATCGGTAAATTTGTTAATATACCGTGACATATAAATTTCAATTATTATTATTGTTATTCCTTGACATGCATACTCCATCATAGGACGCATCCGCGATTTCCATCAGGCGGGATCACGGCCAAACGCTAGCCTATCATATGATAAAAAAATTGAAATGTAAAAATGACTTCGACATAAAACGTCGCTAGGCGAAAATGTAGCTTATCAGCCGATCCCAATGTTACTTTTAAACTTCCTAGTAAATAGTAAGTTATTCCTTAAATTATATGATGGATGAAGATGGGAAAATATTTCCAAATTAATTATTATTGGTAAACTTAAGCGACCCTTAATTAATAGACCTCGCCATCTTTTAGGTGTGTTATGAAAGGATGTATATACTATATAAATATTCTTATGAAAGAATATTCGTATTCTTAGAAGAAGAACGTTAACTATTCTTCTTCTTCGTACATTTATTACTCATTAATTTCAATGTAGAGTATGAAATGGTTTCTTTAATAAACGTTTTGATATATCAAATCAAATACTTTACACATTTATTAGACATTATCTAAAGGAGGTATTCATTTCTTAATAAATTTACTTATCTATTAATACAACATTTTTTTATTTTTATTTTATCTGTATATTTTTGTTAATTTCTTAATAGTAATCTTGTTGTTAGTTGTTTCATGTTAGACTAAAAATCTATTTTTTTTTGGTCATTCTTTTTTTATATTGTGCTATGTCTCAAATACAATGTGCGCTACGTTCATGGTGACGTATAACGTAATTAGTCTATCGTGGAGCGTTTTACATCTCTCCGCCTACCCCTTCGGAGAAATAGTCGTGATGTTATGTTACGTTCAAAAGTGAAATATTCAACTGGTTTGAACCGGAAATCGAAAACAGAATCTTTTACGGACGCCACTGACACCGGCCGAGTTAATCATATGTCACTTTAAGACAATTAGAGTGTTTGTGCAAGGCCTGCCTGCGTCTTACTATGGAGATGGTAGAGTTGCTTAAAACTGACTACTGATTATTCAGTATGTTTATGTTAGCTTTAATATTATGTTTGCTTAATGTGTTTTTGAGAGGTCAACTGATTAATATTTAAAACTTTCCGTAAGGTATGTTAATGTTTTTCACATTAAAATTATATAAAACTAAAAGTATTACATGGTGCATAATCATATTTAAATTTAAATTAACCATTAAAATGTTAATTTACGGGAAAATTTCTGTTTATAATTTACAAATTCATGTGTACTGATCACTTGCTGTTTAATAATCTGCTATCTTTCGAAGAATTTAAACATTTGCTACTTTATAATGTCCTTTGCTCTATGTAGAGCAAAGAAATGTTGGAATAAAATTGTTATTTTTTTTAAATACAATTAATTATGTGCCTTATCGTAGCACCTGTTGTTAATGTTTTCTTATGAATAAAAAATGTGTGTGTGTTCTATATGTATTATTCAGTTGTCGATGTGAATTGGAAGGAGCGTAAGACGCATTAAACGTCAGTTCGAACCATAGCGTGTTCCCGGTCGCACGTACTGTGCGTTGAGTTTGTTGGATTGTTCGTCGAACGTTTGCGCCAACAGCTGGGCCAATATTGGCAAAACAAAATGTGTACTGACGTAGTGTTGTGTTGTGGTTGTACCTCATGGTGTGTTACGTGTTGGTAGTGCACGGTACGCCAATGTTCGTGGACGGACGAGGTTGGTACTGCCGCAAAGGTTAAATGTTAAGCGGGAAGTTGCAAAAATTTCCGACCCGTACAACAATTAGCGGACATAATAACTTTTGATTGTTTAACTAGGGTTTAACTGATTTTATTAAGGGACACGTTTCGAGAACATTTTGTTGAACAGAACATATTATGTTGTGTTCTTTTTATTTTGTATTTATTAAGCTGTAATTGATGATATTATGTTTTATATATGATCTCTGCTGGACAGTAGTTCTGATCGCATTTGTACCAGTATGACCACCTTTCAGGTTGTAAAGATATTTCTATATTTATACTTTCTATTTCCTGATTTTGGTACCATTACAGCTTGTTAGCGGTCATTGATGATCTCATTGACCTTTGTGAGAAATTATGTTTGTATTACTTAATTCGCAATGATATTACAATCACACTAGCACTAGTTTATCAACGTGGCTTTGTCTGCTGTTACAAGTATACTTCGTAACTCTTCGTCATTATCACCATTGTCAACCCTTTTTTCGTTGCACTGGGACACAGATCTCCAATTAATGAGAAGTGTGCAAGCCATAGTCTGCCACTCTAGTCCATAACGGGTTGGCAGACTTCACACGCCTTAAAGAACTTGAAGAATTCTAAAGTGCAAGTTTTCTAACAAGTACATACAGTAATATTAATGCTTCTAAAGGAAAGTCTTGCATATCGTTTCATTGAATAGATTTGTTGATTTTCGAATAAGTAAGATATTGTTTTTTTACATTTAATAGTGTTACTATACTTACACGTGACATGATTAAAATTAGAACTTTACAGTAAACACTTCCTTTGCTAACTACCCAAACATGGGTACACCCATTTGCGCACTTAGTATGAAGTTTTCAGTTTGTTAGCATATATTATATTGTATGTATTATATTGTACAAATTGCACCTATATTATGTATGTCAATAGCCTGACAAATACTGTACGACCATTAAAAAAGAATTAAACAAACGCCTTTGCAGATAACCAAAACTAGTATTCTCGAAATTAGTTTAGACAGACGAGAAAATACATCCTCAATCGCTTTATTAATTCTGTTGTTTATTTTATATTTTGTTAAATATTCCATCAAATTATGACATTAATTAATAATGGTTTTAATATCTGATAAATTGTCAAAGAATTTTGCAATACCAAATTAAAAACACAAATTCGTTAGTCGTGAATAAAATAATTTGTGAATCAACTGTCCATTGACAAATTACATATAATAATAAGTATTTTCTAATACTATTCATTCACTATCCAATGATATGTGACATTATCTTTATTTGTTAAAACCTCGCCATTATGTTGTATGTGTTATGTATTTAATGTGTTCGTCTGACCTTCGCGTCGAAAATCAATTGTTCAAGGCACAGATAGGGCTGGCCGTTGGCTTTTTCTTGAAAGTCTGTCCGACCTTGTCCCTTCCAAGGTTGAATAAAACCGAAAGCTTTCACGTAGCTTCGTGAATTGGTTACATACATATATCGTCAAATCTTTTATCGTTACCCTGTTGGAGTGATCTCCGCTCAGAATGATAATGTTTAAGGGCTTAGTTTGCCATGTTTGCCACGAGTGGGTTCACAAACATCACTTTGAAGAACTTAATAGAGAACTCTAAGGTGAGCTGGTTTCCTCACGATCCGTTCCTTTGACGTTACAGCAAGTGAGCAATCTTAACATGTATCACAATTATCGATTTCACGGCTCTTCGCTATCAAGCGGCCACCAGTTGCCGAAGGTCGTGCACCTGCTGCAGCTAATGACTGTCGTGTCTAAGTGCAATTTCAAAAAGGAGCTTTAATATATACACAAATTGAAATAGTACATGGTAGTAATTCATACGTCTACACATACATATATGTATGTATGTATTTTATTGACGTTGCGTAGTATGTGCCCATGAGGATCATCTCGTCAATGAGGATTGACTGGGAGAGAATGCTACTAGGCATAAAGTATTCCATTGTCACTCAGTTTAAAGACTTGAAAATAAGGTAATATAGAAATGTATTTTAAAATAAGAAAATATCTTCATATAGGTACGTATCACCGTTATAAGAGCAAAGAATAAGGAAGTGTAAATTTCTGTATTAAACAAATTAAGATCTATTGTCGATGCAAAACAAAAATAGTTGTCTATATTAAAATTTTATTGTCTGTTAATTTTCATAAATAACACGCGTCAGATTTTGCTGAGTACCTTTTTATATTATTACTGGCTGGATGCCAAACCCACAATACCTGTTCGAACGTCACAGGTGGAGGTCGAATTGTTAATGTGTCTATACGAGCGGATAGGAAGACCTATTCGGCAAGTAATATTATAGTTCTACTTGGCTTACATACGTTACTGCGCCTGACCACTAGCTGGGTTGCATGTCTGTTTCCGCGTATAGGTAACACAACACACACAAATCGATAAACAACACACACGTAGACATCGGTGCGTTCATGTTTTTTGTTTGGATGTGAAAACGTTAAATAATGATCGTGTATCTGTCTACGTACGTATTGCTATTGCGTTAATCATTTCATACACGTATACAATTGTGCTGGTATATATTATATTATTATATCATGCCAGTTCGTTCAGGGGTAGGCAGAGAGCATGGTGCATCCAACGTTACTAACCCTTTAATGTGATTTTTATCCTTGTTTGATTCAAGCGTTTATTCCATTTTGTTGCTTTAAACAAGATCAATTTTATTTAGCACTATTTATTTATGTGGAAAGTCTAACGGTATTACAATAGCTCTTAATAATAACCTTGCACAGCATTGTCTACTCTGCTCCGTTACCGAGAGAAATCTCTCAAATTTCTCGCATTAAAATGTGCGTTCAGATTATGACACTTTCTCGAGCGACGCAATTTTAATAACTATTTTAGGAATAAACCGTACAGGACATTGTACTTGTGGCACTAATTGTATCATCATTTATGTCATCGCTGTAGTTTCACACATTAGAATAAGAATTAGTACTTTAAAAAATGGGCGAAATAAAGTTTCTTTTCTTTAAAACAATAAAATTCCCGGAAATGTTGCAAGAAACAAAACAACCAACGCGTCGAAGGTGCAAAAGGTATTTAATGTTTTGTGTAATTCGTTTATAGCCGTTCTGGTACTATAAATGCGGTTACTGTGATCTCTGAATGGAATTTAAAAGTTATAAAATGCAATTAATTAGGAACTTGGTAGACAGGAAATTCGGACCGCTCGGTCGTAAAGCAAACTATTTAAAGTAAAAATGTGTTTATTTCATATTAAGTGGTTTTAATTGAGTGTTCTATAAATAAACTGGGCGGATGTTTGGAAAGCGACCAATTCTGTCACGCTATCGATCGCTAGGAAATCGGAAATCAAAGCGCCATATTTGAATTGCATTCGCTACGCATTAAAATCGATAATGCACTGGCAATGATAATTAAGTAATGAACAAGATAATTATATGTAATAATTTAATGATTAGATATTGATTTGACTTGCGCGTCAGTTCTGTAGTTATCACACCTAATGGCTTACTTGGGGCATGTAGGTTCGTTTCCTATACAAAATGTGGATTGAGCTCAGGTATGTAGGTGCAAAAAATATCTATAAAAGTATATTTATATATAGTTTAACAGCCCTCTGGTTACCATAACAAGATCTCTTGACGCTTACTTTGGGATCAGATGGCCGTGTGTGATGTCCTAAGATATTTTTATTACTAGGTATAATAGATATCAGTAATAAATAGGTAGAGATCGCGGCCAGGCGTTTGCCTATCATGCAATAAAAATATACGAAAATATCTATGGTGTCATGTACCTGGCATTAGAAAAAGTCTGTGCTAGCCGTGAATGGACAAGTCAGCCTGTGAATCTAAATATCTAGTTTATAAACAGACATATAAGTTATTACTGTTATTAGATTAACTTGTCTTATTAGCCTCATTGGCTATTATACAGCTAACACTGGATGTAGTATATTCTGTGTGCACGTTAATACTTTAGAGAATACTAGTAATAAATAGCAGTATTCGTCATGTTGTTTAGGTCATAAGCCAGGTTATAAATATGTTCAATTCAGATTGATGAGATCTCGTGGAAATTATACGCCTTTGTGAGCGCCTCGCTTCCATCTCGCCCCTTTCTTATATTCTAAGAAATAGCCGACTCGCGCGCTTTTATGAAGTTTCGTTATTGCACACGTTGACAGTTTTATTATAGGCATGACAATCGCTAACATGAGTCACTAATTTCATCATTAACAAACTTGTTATCATTATAACGGCACCCAGGCCGCTAACGGGGTAGGCAGAAAGTACGGAGTGCGAAATATCTACATATATCCTTTTTTACAGCACTGACATGCTTCAACATTTATTACTCTCTTCATAATAGCATTGTTTTGGAGACTTGTTTATTTGTTCAAGATAGGTGTGTCTGGTCTTCTTCTGCACCTTCATCCATCAGAAATCGCTTTGAATTACGAATCTTTATTTATTCTATCTTTTTTACCAGTAGTTGCGCAGTACGCGTGCCGTTCAGCGACAGTTTGTTCATATTAAAATAGCACTCTATACTTGAGCGTCTACAATTTCGTTTCAAGTCGGCATTGAAAATTATAACATCCTGCATGAAATGGGGTAATATTAGTTCTATTTTTATCGATATTCGTTTTAAAATACACGCTCCCGTGTTGCCCTTGCAGACATTTGGCATAAGACTGTTGAAATATATTGAACTTTACAGTCTTATAAGCCATAAGGCCACTACCGTTGATGTATAACTGTGAATAATAGGTCCATTGGTCTAGAATTAGTATGACATTGTTCTCGAAGCTGCTGCTAATGTATGGTGAATAATAAATTGTTCTAGACTCGGTAGACTTTGTTCTCGAAGCTGCTGTTGATGTATGGTGTGTAATAGATTTTTCAGGGCTCAGTACGATTTTGTTTTCGACGCTACTGTTGATGTATTGTGAATTATAAGATGTTTCAGACTTATTATAACTGATGCTACGATTGGTGAATGGTGAATAATAAATTCTGTTATAATCACTAATGGTTTGTTCTTCATATTGTTCTAGACTCAGTATGACTTTTGTCTCCATCTAAAAATGTCCCTGTTTGTCACAAGACTATTGACAGATATTAGTACTTTTATGTATTCCAAGCCGAAGTTGGCAACAATATTGGTGTGAGCTCATAATTATAACAGCCGTTGCCCGGAGACTTGGCACGTGAGAAGAGTTGCGGAAATATAAACTTTTTGACTCTTGCGTTCTCTCTATATAACTTTAAATCACACCTGCCGCGCCCTTATTCCTTCGTGGCGATATGAATCAAAACGATTTGATATATTGCGAATAAAATGAATTTATTGTCCACCGTGATCAAGTCTTACAGCGAAAACGTAATATCATGGTTTATAGTTATTTAATGAAATATTTTATTATAAAATGTTATAGAAATTCATAATCGAGGGTAATCTTAAAAATTAAAAACTCTGTAAAGCAAAAAGTTAAATGATTTATTTCGTAGGATTTTCAGCGGAATTAAATATTTGTGTTAGCGTTTTTCGTTCCAGTTAAAATTATCATTTTCGTTTGTTATCTCATATATGGAACAAGACTGTTGTATTTGCGTTCCTTATATAGTTCCAAAGCATGGAATTTTTCATCGTTCAAAATGATAGTTACATATTTTGAATTAAAATAATTCGATAATAAAACCTAGACAGAGTCGTTTGAGTATTGGGTGTTAAAATTGAATTAAAAAATAAGAAATAAAGATAAATAATATCTATAATAAAATCACTGCCACGACTACTATGACAATAAATATTGGTGAAGTAGTAGAGATGACCCTTGTAGGGCGGGCGGCGTGTGCGCGGCCCCCTGACATACATACAAACACAACTAAATTTAGATTTGTGATTCTCACTACACGCTAGACTCAAACGAATGGATTATAGTATTAATAGCGCAGTTACGTGTCAGAAATAGCGGTGTAAATGAACGATTGCAAAATCGGTTTTTGTTATGTAGAGTTACAATAGCAATTCACATGTTGTTATTCCTATGACATCCCCGCGATAACACTTCCGTCTCTCTCTTTCAATTTGCATATCTAAAATGAACAAATTTCATCGCCCTCTATAATTGTACTTGAGAATAATCTGAGAAAAGTACTTCGTTACATCTCGTATGTGTTTACATAGTATAGAGCCATAGACGACTCTACGTTTCTCTGTTATATAATTTCCGGTAATCGCATTAAAATCGCATATACAACTCAGTTTCTTTTGCATATTTAAGAAAATCGTCAAGAAGTAAATTCAAAACGGATGCGATTAAACCGACATTAATTCGAAAACCGGTATTATTTACCCATATGAGATCATGTTAACTTGAATGCTGTGAGAACATGGTTTTATGAATACAGCTATAAATGTTTAATTATAAAGGTGTATACATGCACATAAAGTATAAAAATATGTTTATTAATATGTAATAGTTAATATGTAAATTAATATGTTTTATAGATTATACGCTGACTAATCTGTTTTGATATCGGTATCATGTCAAATGGTTGAATATCAATGATGAATAGAATAAAATTGAGGTAATACTTACAGTACTGAATAAAACGGTTCGTGCGTTTGTTCGCTCTACTAGTGCAATCAATAATGTGTTCATGATTTAGATAAAAAATTGTCGAATATATTTCAAAGTGTATACGAGCAAAAAATAATATTATATTCGTACATATTTACTGCTCGTTGCATAAATCAGTTGGAGAGGAGACATGTATTTATTTATTTATTCTTTATTGCATACCATATACAGGCATAACAAAAGGCGAACTTAATGCCTAGTGGCATTCTCCACCAGTCAACCCTCGGAGAATAGTACCAAATCAAAATTAAAAGGCAGGTGCAAAAAAAGGAAAATTGAGAAAAAAAAGATATAATAATAATTGGGTTAATGACTATTTATAAACTTAAATATATAAACAACCATCTAACTTCGTTAAACTGAAGATTTTATCTAACAATTAAATGATAGAGGATGATAGAGATTATGCATGATTTGCTTTAAATATTGCTATATTATAGTGTTAAGCTTTTTTTATAACACCAAGGTAACCGAATATGTACTAAATTTGGCGGTAATCCGCCGTTGCTTTCAAAAGATTAATGAAAATTAATAGAGTCATTTATACATTGCAGAATGAAAAAAGCAATGTGAGATGATCAGGATTTTTAAATGCTTCTTAGTATATATATAACATTGCTTAGGACTTGTTCTTTTTTCGCCTATCAATGACACTAATAGGTGTTAGTTGGATCGGAACTGAATGTTGATTTGTGTGTCAATACGTGATTCGAATAAAGGTTACTCAAAATATTTTTGAAGACGCCGCTTTTTGATCGCCGCGCCGTCGAAATGTGGGGCGCACAAACAAACATAGGATTTTTCGTCCGCGTTGTTTTTTTGGAACATTTTAAATGCCATCATCGGCAACATCGTGTATAAAGAGTGAGGAATGTTAGACGAAGCACGTCATGTATATGAGGACAGACATATTGGACACTCGATTCTGTCTGAATGCCTTGTAAGATACCTGATATAATAATGACGTAATTAAACGCAATCACGCCTGTAATCTCCGAAGGAGTAGGCAGAGGAGTGTAGTACACTCCCACGTATCATCGTTTGCGTTTACGTTCTTCCATGGAATATATGGTGAGTGCATTGCCATATACCTACCGGGCACCGATCCAGATTCTGAGCCACTAGGCAAAATTTCTAGAAGAAAATATAAGGAATAAAATCGTTTATATAAGCGTAATAAGTTCCGAGGAAATTTTGAACAGTTTGATATTTATACTGAATCTGAAATTTAATTGCGAATTCATGGCATGGCCGGCAGAGACCCGTTACCCTACTCTTAAAGTGGATTTCTAACACGACACAATGGTTCCGCAGTAAACTGACATCGCAGTCATTGTGGTCGGTGCGCGCCGACCTGCCTACTCAGCTCATTCGCAATATCATCCCACAGTCCGCTACTTCTTTGTGCCACTTCGCTTTTATGGATGCTTTGGGTTTCTCAACTTGGATATTATATTATTATATTACCTCGCTAGGTCCCTCATGATGTGGGCAAAGTGAACCGTTAACTTTATAATATAAATTTCTAGTAATGCTTCTGGGTCTGGATGTGCCCGGTGTATAGCAATAGGCTGACCA
>DWMF01001977.1:0-10646 GCA_018244815.1 Parelbella polyzona | reverse complement strand
TTCTAATTATAAGTTCATGTAACATACCTTCAAAATTCTTATGCGTATTTTTTAAACATAACAAAAAAATGTGAGCATATTATATCAAATAAATATGTTGTACTTAATCTCTGTTCATTTCTGTCGTATATCAAAATTATCTATTCTTACAGTTGTATAAAGAGGATAGTGATGATATGAATTTCAAACATCGATATTTCTTAACCATCCCATCCCGCGCGCTGTGACAAATTATATATATTTTACGATAATGTTAGTAAACAGTTATGAAATTACTAAATACTAAACTCAATTTAACTTGATTATATATTTTTCTGTTTCAGGCACTCCAAGCTGTTCAATTCATTACTATCGCCCGTAATGTTTTTCTACTTTGTAATGTGCTCGCTGATGCTTTGTGCGAGTGCTTTTCAGCTAACAGTAAGTTAAATTAAAAACACTTTTTTTTAATACTTCAATTGTATTTTGAATTTTTTTTTTTAAACTGAAATTGGCGTATTTTAGCTCGTTAAAATTACGATTAGACCTATCACAAAAACAAATCCAAATTTTAAAATAAATTGTCATGACTGGATTAGATGCGGTGCAAGTTGTTAATGCCAAGTTGTTAATTACTCGAACAAATACATAATAATATATTGCGACATAAAAGCTTCCGGCGGAAAGTTGTCACTTTAGGTATAGATATAAATTATACTTTTATCTTTCAGACTGCTACAAGCACAGCGCAAAAGCTGATAATGGCTGAATATTTCGTTTTCGGAATCGCTCAACTATTTATATTCTGCTGGCACAGTAATGATGTTTTGGCTAAGGTTTAACATTCATTTTGGTGTTACAGTTTTCTTTACATTAGTATTATTCTCTAGTTCATTTCATTAACTGTTATAACAATGCACAATTTTATCTGCGGAAGGGCGTGTTTTGTTTTCATGCCTGATTTGTAAACCAATACAGAAAAAACTCTTTTCGAATCATCTTTCATCTAGAATAGATAAGTATCACTATTAATATTGTAACATGGTTAAAATACACATATAAATTTTGTATGTAGTATATTTTATTAAGTACTTTAACATGTAAAATATGTACCTACATATAAGTAATTCTTCCAGAGCGAGAAGGCAATCATTGGTCCATACGAAAGTCAATGGTGGACGGCGAGCGCCCGGCAAAGGAAGAGTGTACTGATGTTCGCCGGCCAGCTACAATTGGTGCACACCTACACTGCTGGACCTTTCACCAAACTAACCCTTTCCGAGTTTATCACGGTATGTTCGAGGTTATCGACCATTATAGGAACAAAAGTTTAAGGGAAGTTTGAAACAGTCAGCGGATTAGTATCTATTGTATTGTAACCTCACTGTGAACCTGTAGTAGTTAATAGGGTCAGGCTATCTCGAACATACGGAAATGAAGTTACATACATACATATCATCACGTCAATTCCTTTACGGGATAGACAGAGAGCACGGAGTGCTAAAAATCTCTCTGTCTTGGCGGACCTGTCGTGCTTCTTCCACGTTTAAACTGAAGTTTTAGGTCACTTTTGCTTTCGATTCATAAGATATAATACATAAATGATAACGGTAATTGACGTATACTGGAAGAATATTCTCTTGATTTTTTTAATTTCCATTTTAAAACACGTGTTAGCCTTTTGTCGTACCTACCTATTTATTACTACGTTAAATAGAGTAAGTACTCTACAAAGCCTTTATTTCGCCATTAAACTGCTATCAGCTTTTGCTTGTAAATTTCATAAGCCATGCTACCTAATGATGATGATGATGCTACCTAATTCTTCCAAACAACTTTATAATTAATAGCATCTAAGACTTAAGGGAGACTGTATTAGTGTAGATTTAACCAAGATTCTGAAATCAGGATCGAAATATAAAAATAATTTAACAGTAATATTTCACTTAAGAATACACCCATCTGATAAATAAAAAACAATATACACATTAGGACTCGATGATCAAGTAGAAAATAATGTAATTAATGACCTGTTTCAGCGCAAGTAAACTCATATCACATCATATTCGTCATGTATCCTCATGCTCATGCCACCTTCCAAAGATGTAGATGAAAGTTAAATGCCTGAACAAAATTGTAAGCTTTCTGATATTAGCACATATTAACTCGAAACTTCATTTTGATCAATGAGGGGTCTAGCTGGCACGCAACATGGCGCAAGTCGCTGCGCACAATTCAGATAGATTTGGCGTAATCCACAATTTCCCTTCAGATGAGACTGTTATTGATAAGTCTCATCATTGAATTTTATGCAAAAACGGCAAAACGACATACACTTTAGCCTCACAATACGTTAAGTTCATTCAGGTATAGGTATCTCACTTCTATACTTAACGAACAGAAACATTATATATTTTTTGATTATGTCAGTGTGGTTTTGGATGCATGTAAATCTTGAAATACGTGCTGTAACAAACTGATAATGACACGGTTATAAATATTATAATAACCTTGATGTCATTCAACACGTAACATACATGAAAATCACTGCAATTTCTACAGCTCGATCCGCCTTTGACGTATTGTAATGATTAAACGTTAGATCCAAGGTATATGCGACTATTCCACTTTTAGTAGAAGTAGAAGGCTTCCTACCGAATTTTGGGGTAATTATGGTCTACTTATGGTTTTTTAATAAACTTTATATTACCTATATAATGTTTAAATGGTATAGGTACATGACAATATTGATATTACAATAAAATGGAATATTTATTTCATTTTACTTGTATATTTTTTACGATTTTAATTATTTCCATTTTACCGACAGTTTTTATTTATAATTTCAGATTCTAAAGGGAGCCTACACCTATTACGCCTTACTTCGGAAATAAGAGTCATTGTTTTCAAAAATATCGATAGATTATGTATTTGAAATATCTCATTTATGTTATCAATTAAAATATTATTATTGTATTAGTGTAATGTAATGTAGGTATTTTAACATTTTAGTAAACATTGTATTACCGTATGGTTGTAGCAATAAATCATGTAGTGCGATGTTTTATTTCTTTTTCTTCTAAATGTGCATATATTCAATTATTTTTCGCCTATAATTAATTAAGCCACAAGTAACGACAAAACACAAATTATGTACAGAATCATCTGCAATTCAAAAAAAGAATATGTACTTGGGTTTTAAAAATAAAGCGACTTTTATCATAACAATTAAATGAGCATGAACGGAAAAGTTAGTCCATCGTTTCAATTAATTTACTTTTATTCAAAAACATACCTCTCACGTACATATTATGTAGCTAACTGTACAACAAAGAACATAGCGGAGAACGTTTACGTTTCTTTACTATTACAATACTGTACAATTTAGTGTATATCTAAAAGAAAATGAAGTATATCAAAATTGTTTTGAGCATATTTATAAATCTCAGTTCTTACTAAAATGTTTATTAAAAATAACAGTGAAATAAGCAAAATGTTTATATTTCACGGTCACGTTCCGTTTCTACGCTGCCCCCAAAAGTTCAATAAACTCGGAATGTCATCGTCTAGCAGGCTTTTTAGAAATGTCACTATTGGTTATTGGCTTTATTTGTAGTGATTGTTTAGTGATTTTTACTTAAATCCGTGTATTATACTGTGATTGTTATTTTTATTGATATGGAAAATCAAAATCCGCAAGAACGAGTCGTGCCCATACAGTATGTTCGTGGTTCAAGAGCATTTCGACAATTCAAAAATCCTCCTCAACCGCATATGTGTATCCAAGATACAATTAGGGATACGACAGAGAAACTATACATTAATGTGTTGGGATGGCAGAAAATTGCAAATCCCAAACAGTATTCGGATCCCATACCTCTGTACGGCGGAATGCAAGTTAGTCCAAATAGTTTTCTTTTCAGATATCGAAATATTTTCGTGTTAGAATCATACTTTTTCACGTACCGCTACTAATTATATCACGCAACGGTGTAACCATAACCAAACTAATATGTCTTCACCCTTAGTCTTCATGGCTATGTCATAGTTTTTGGTTCAGAAATTTACACTAATTATTCAGTGATCACCCTCATATATACACAGACAAATATGTTGGCTCTGTGTCAGCATTACATTTACTTGGTTAAAATTGATTCTTAGTGGAATTAAGATTTAAAATGATATGACTCTACAATGTAATCTATTAATGTTTCAGTACATATTCCAGTAAATGTTAGGTCCCATTTAAAAATATGTATATTTATGGCATTAAACACTAAATTCAAATGTTCACATGCACATAGTTTCCACATTATACAAAAATGACCATCAATTACTAAATACTTATAAAATTTACTAAATTCTCAGGTGCATCAAGGTTGTGGTCCCAACAGTAACAGACCACCACTCCTTGTATTTGCTGTAATGGTGAACCCAGATATATTGAAAGCCAATGGGAAAAATGCTGCCAATCCTACAGTATGTAATATTAATATTTTAAAGAAGAACAGCAAGTGCTTAGATATTAAGGCTAAAATTGAAAATTTACTTAAAGTTAAATTAACTGCCTTGTTGGTCGAACGGTTGCAAGTGTGGCTGCCAATCAGGTGGTCCTGGGTTCAAATCCTGGGTCGGGTACTATTGAATTTTTCTAATTTAGAATTCCTAGTAGTGACTCAGAGTTTGGATCAGTGCCTGGTGTATGGAAATAGGCTCACCACCTATTCCATGGGACTTAAACATAACTGGTGAAACATGGGGGTGTAATATACCCCTCTGCCTACCTCTTTGGGGATTACAGGTGTGATGTTACATTAACTGAAAGTAAATTCTAAATGTTTGCTATATAGAGTCCTTGTAATTGTGATTAACAAAGATTGTTATAGAATTGTGGTAGATACTATTACTTGTTAACACAGTCACAGTTTTAGCGAAAAATAAATAAAATTAATTTAAATCTAAATTACTATTTTAGTACATACACATATACAAAGGACATTATCAATTGATTTGTGTATCTAGTTTTCTTAAACTAAGAAAGAATGAAACAAGCAAACAGCAATCACAATTAAGGTCTATGATCTAAGGACATTTGCCATCTGTATGGATGGAGTTCACATAAAACTGTTAGTATACATGAGAAAAGTAAGTCTGCATCTGTCCTATTTGAAGTTGGTTGCAGGTAAGTTGGAACTCATGTAGACTGAATTGGATGTTTGTTATATACAAAGACAACCAATTTCTACAGTGTTCAGACCAAATCACAAATTGTTTTAAAGATATATGCTTTGTGATATAGCTGGGCCAAGCACTAGCTATACCTTGTCTAAAAAGTGTGCATGTTCTTTCTAAACTTGCATTAATTGTATCTTGAAAGTAAATAGATCATTGCCTTTAATATGTCTGTGGTTTATGCACTTTAATGACTGTTATATTTTAAAAATTATTATTACATAATATTGTTAGGTGAATATAAAATTCAGTATAAAAGAAATTTAAATCCTTGATTAATCACAGCGAACACTTCTCCATTATCTGTCAAAATATATGTAGCATATTGAATAAGCATTCATTGTATTTATTGTTGGTACAATTCAAGCTTCCTACAAACCATTCCAGGATCGAGAAGCCCTGGTCAGTCTTCTATGTGATTTTGTAGAAGCAATGAATCCAGGCCTAGTGTTGGCGAGGAATCCAATTATATTGAAAGACAGGGACTTGGCTGGGGAACTGAAGGATGTCTGGCTTGCAGTTCAGAATAAACGAGAGAGGGAGAAAGGCATGAATCAAGAAGTTATGTACAAGGTAAGATTTACTTTTATACATATTATGTCTATTTTGTGCT
Organism: Parelbella polyzona; assembly: GCA_018244815.1. NCBI lineage: Eukaryota > Metazoa > Arthropoda > Insecta > Lepidoptera > Hesperiidae > Parelbella > Parelbella polyzona. The sequence continues at coordinate 4,822 of DWMF01001977.1, read as the reverse complement.
GCCTTGTGTTTTTATTACGATTTAAGAAAATATATCATTGTTAATCTATCCTTTCTGATATCTGTACACCCTACCCTCTTCTTTCAATTGCTTTCTTAACTTATATATATGTACAAAATTGCTACTTCAGGTAAAGGCATAATATTGCCTGCCACTTTGAGACAGTTATGTAAAAGTTTACCTTTGTATTTTGATGTTTAATAAAGAATATTATGTTGTACAATAAATTAAATATCACTGCATAGTTATTTATAAATATTATCATTAACATTTTTTACTGTGTATGATTACAGGTTTATGATATTGATGGAATAGGCAATGAAGAGATCAATGAAGAAGATAGACAAAGCAATTTAAGACACAAGCAAAATGATAACACATCTCTAAACAGATCACAGAACTTTGACAAGAAGAACACAGTGAAATCATCAAAACAAATACTTTTAAATGCTGGACAGAAGTCTGAATTTGATTCAGGCATGAACAACTATCAACTCAATCAGAATCACTTGAATAGAGACAATAGATGTGTAAACACAGATGCCGACACTACTTATTGCACACCTGTTTACGGCCAAATTGTATCTAGTAGAGAAAACCACAATCAAATCAATGATATTCAACAGAAATTTGCTATAAATGAGAACACGAAACCCTCCAGCTCATTCAGAAAAGATTGGAATCCTATGAATAGTAAAACATCAGAAAACTGGGATGATGTGTCAAAACGTAACACGCCAAACATAAAAACGCAAGAAGGAGAAATAAAGAAACAAAAAGGCAAGTCAGACAAGCCAAACAAGCAAGTAAGCAATGGAAAGCCACCTTATGACTTCTTTCCAGTGTTCGACAATAAAACAAGTGAGGAATCAAAGTCTGCCAAGGACAATATGTCCACTGAAAGTTTGCGCAAGGAACAAGGAATAATAAACGAAGACAATTCTAAAATAATTATAGACCCAATGCAGAAGCTAGTTCTGCATTCGACTGATAATAAAATATGTGATAATAAAACAAGTGCTCTCAGCTCGTTTAGCTCATAATCATAAAAGCTTTTTACAAATGATTTTGGTATGGCAGTTGATGTTGTGTAAGCTTAGATGTTGGTTATGAAATGTTATTAGTGATCAATTATAAAGTATGAAATAGAATGAACAATTTATTGAGACTAGTCAAGTTCGTTTGGACAAGTAATTTTAAAGAAAAGTAACTATAAAACAACACATATTAGCATTTGAAAAAACGGCATTACTTTCAATCCTAATGAAATTGAAACATTGTAATCTCACATTGATCTTGAAAGGTTGAGCTTGTTTTATATTCGTGTTGGTGGAGATAATTATTGTTGATAACACTGACATTACAATATGAGTGTGTTTCACCAAGTATTTTATAGTTATTGTTGTAGGTAGGCCAGCATACTGGTACTGTAATGTCACAAGAGAGCTTTTCTTTATTTGCATGCAGTGTGAGTGCTCATATAACTTGTAAAGGTTGTGTATATTTCCTATGATTTTATAATGATGTATGGGCCATGTTTCCATTCTCATGGGTCGTGGCGAAGTATTGATCTTTTATTATATTGTGGATTTTTGTACGTTGCTACGTTTTTCATTGTTGCCAATTGATCAAAATAAAAAACTAAATTTTATCAGTTAAAAAGACAACAGTTACATTAATTGCTCATTAGTAAATTCTAAATGTGAATATTTGTTAATTGTTATGGTCCAATTTGCGTTTATAGCATTCAGAGCATTTACAAAGATATTATAATTAACTATATTATAAAAGAAGTTATTTTATATTATAATATATTTGTATTAATTAAGTATTGGAATGGACAGGGAAAATATTTAAGCTAAAGCAAGCAAATATGAATATGTAATAAATGAAGTATCTTGTGCATATAAAGGATTAATTCAGTAACTCGGTGACAAATGACGGAATAAAGCACATTTATAACAAGATGTAAGGCCATGAAATAATGTTCATTACATGAAATTTAATAGTTTAATATAATAATAGGAAATGTCCGATATCTAGGCCTAATAGTTTGTCAATAGTATTGGTTTAATTAAATAGCAAAGTGGGTATTTTTTATATTCATGTTAAAGTTTTCAGTGGTATTTGAAAAAAAATTAATTTTATACAGAGAATTTGTAGTAGTACAGGCGAGTTTTTTTATAGACATATTGAGTTACACCTAATTTATAGAATGTAAACCAATTAAATTGTCCTGTTTAGATTAATAAAATCAAATACTCTAAAATCTCAGACTACCTTCAAAAGCTTCAAATTATTGTTATAGCCTAATGTATTTGAAATAATCATTCTCTAAATACTATAAGCTATTGTTGGACCTTAGATTTAAATTGAAGATTAACTATTTAAATATATTTCACAGTTTAACTTAAATTTTCATAATATCTTGTGTATTATGATCTCAATAAAATCCTTTATAGTACCATTGTCAGTATGTGATTATAACACTGCCAAGAGATGCTTCAATGTTTTGACCTAATTATAATTGCACATAAACTTTTTTTTCCTAAATATTGGGCCTTTCAAATTATTGCCTTGTTATTTGTACCACAATGTTGTCATAGTGAATATTTATATATATTATACTTATCTTCCAAGTAATCGTAAATTATTGTTCAAAATTGAAACTAGATGTGATCGGTCAATTTGTAGTTAGTCACTTAGACTTGTTTATACTGTTGGCCAAATTAAATTTAAATAAGACAGTTACACACCACACTACTCGAAATCTATCGAGCACTAATTCTACTTTTATTATAACCACTTCACATCTCTTAAGCACCAAGAGTTCAGCTACCAGTGCTGTAATTGACTGCTTAACATGCTTATTCAAGGACAGAAATGTTCATGATGAGAGAGCTGTTGCCCGTTACCAATTACTACAACAGAATGATGTGTGACTGACCGGTGTTCACATGTTTAGATCTATTGAGCAATGTCGTGTGTAAATAGCCTAAGGTTTAGATTGACCAAACTTAAAACTTTTGATCATTTTTTAGTACAGCATTATCTAGTATATGTTACTAACTCAATTAATTCCTTGAAAAAGGTATAAATTGTTTAAATTCTAACCATATTCTATATATAATTAGAATTATATTAGTTTAGCATTTAAAATATATTTGATACTCATATTGAATTGTGTTCAGCAACGTTTGTTATGTGAAGTTTCGAAAAATATTATTTTATACTTTTTTCTTATTAACACTTCACTATTTAATTTTATTACTAACAGATAATTATATAATTTCAACTGTGGTTTATACGGAAAAAAACACCATGAAAGTATCGACTAAAATTTATTAGTAAATTATATTATAAAGCCAAGTAAAATACATTACATAAAAGATTTTTTAGTATTTACGCATGTGATATGTTACGTAATCTTGTGTTATTATTAACAAGTAATTCATTATTCCACGGACTTCGATTGCATTTATTTTCTTTACAAAAAAATGTATATTTTTGACGTGGTACTTTAACATTTAGATTAGTTTGTATTTTTGTAGGCAAAATTCAGATTTTGTAATCATTGTTATTTTTAATGTACTTTTAGTTATGTTACTGCATGTATGTGGCAGTTTATATCACTGTATCCAGTAATTTTTATGTTCCTTTGGTATGAAAAGATTATTAATTTGAATTATAGTTTTAGCGCGTTTTAATTTTAGATCGTCATTGTTAATTTCATTTAATCAATTATAGTACCAACCTAGTCTGTACTTGCAATATTAATACCTATACATTCTTTACGCTTTTAACAAACGATTTTCTTTGTATCCTTTACAAGTACTTCTATTGTCTTTGTAGTCAAAATAATAGCGATATTTTAGATTGTTTTCAAAGTAAAAGTTTGTGGTGTATATTTTGCTGATAGAAACACTTATACTTTGAAATCTTATGTTGGTTTTTATTGTTATAAGAACATATAACTTGCATACATACTGGAAACCAAAAGGTGATAATTATATCAGTATTGTGAACTTGGTCATACAGATGAAGTAATATTTGTTTGTAAAAATAACTCAAAATTAAAAAATTGGAACCAGCTAAAGTGCGCCAAGCCCAGATCTGTTGAAAACAACCTAAAGTAGTTCAATATTTTCGATTTAATATTTTCATTTACATACCGTTATTAAGATTTTAGAAGACCTCTGTATGTACGTTATATTTAATAATAATGGATTATATATCAGATCTCTTGTTTACAGTATTTCAAATTACATGTCATTTACAAGACTGGTTTTTGTCGTTTCATTTTAACGTCCTTTTTAAGCACAACCTTCTATTTTTTTGTGTAGGTCCTAAATACTTCATTTTGCAGATAACGTAATAAATGAATCTCGCGCATAGACTTGACGAATTCTAGCCCCCCGCACAGGCCGGGTTTCGAAGAGGATACGGCACCATAGACTACATTCATACAGTGCGGTAGATTATACAGAAGACCTAAGAGTATAATCAGTCCATGTGCCTAGCGTTTGTGGACTGTGAGAAAGCCTTCGAGTCTATTGAAATCTGATCTGTTCTGGAGTCCTTGCAACGGTGCCAAGTGGATTGGCGATATGTCCAAGTGCTGAGAGGCCTCTATAAAGCCGCGACTATAGTCGTCCAAGTATAAAATCAGCAATCAGAATCTATCCTCCTGCAACGAGAAGTGAGACAAGGGGACATTATTTCCCCCAAATTGTTCATGACTGCCCTGGAGGATATGTTCAAGACGCTACACTGGAAAGGGCTGGACATAAAGGTTAACGGCGAGTATCTCTCACACTTGAGG
>DWMF01001976.1:0-10647 GCA_018244815.1 Parelbella polyzona | reverse complement strand
TTAGCGTCAGGTGGCCCCACTGGCCGTTTATTACTGACATAACGTAAAAAAGTTCCCGCTACAACGCTACTCACCGGAACAACATCACATCTGTATAAAAGCAAGCGAACATTAAAAAGTTTTGGTCTTATAAAGCTTTCTGAGAACTTTAAAAGCATATGGTGACAATGAAAACTATACTTGATCTTTGCATGCGTAAACAAATGTTTTTATAAAAAGATGGTTTTGAGACGAGGATACAGGAAAAAGATTTTCATTTTTTTAACTATATGCGTACAGATAAAGATCTATGGGACAGTAATACGTATAAAACGGAACATCACGCCTGTTATCCTAGAAGAGGTAGGCAGAGAAGGTACATACGTTAATATTTATCAACCAGGCTTTTATTAATATCAATTGCCAATTTTTATAGCACTTAACAAATTGAGTAAAATTTTTATGATGAGTCTAGATCTGTGCCCGGTTTATGGCAATAGACTCACCACCTATCCCATGGGACGTTAAACGTAACTGATGAAACGTGGGAGTATGCTACCCTGCTTTGCCTTCCCCTTCGGGAAAAACAAGCTTGATGTGACGTACCTTTATTAACAAGTTCCGTGGAATATACGTATATCACTGACAGCGGTATTATCAGCATATTAACGTATAATACGAGTTCAAGTCTGCGTTAGAGCTTCACAAAGTACGACGTGTAAGTTATAACTTATAATAAAACATGTTATGAACTTATATTTTTCTCTATTTATCGTGAAAGCTCACTATATTATGCTGTTGAAGCAGAAATGTTATATACTTATTCTATCTCATATCATATTTACCTGTGAAAAATGTTAAAACATGTAATATTTATGACAAAATCGTCAAATTACATCTAATATTGTTTTCTATTCATTCAACGAGCGGGAAGACCGCGCGTTTACGATACGATCTTAAGATAACGACAGAGATCTTCGCTATCATATACTCAATGATATAAAATAACGTCTACTGGTATACTTGAGTGCAATCAATCCGCGGACCAACCGTAATCAACATATCTTAAAATTTATGGAAACAGCGAAATCGCGTATCTTAGAAATGCAATTTTTCTCGGTCGTCGTTGTATATTATACTTAATACTTTTATTTTTAATATGTATTTTATTACAGTCACATTTCATCATTTACCTTGATCATCCAATTTAATCTGTGATATATACTTGAACTATATCTACATATAATGTAAAAATTGAATTATTATATGGAATAAAAATCGTCTACACGTATTTATAATTTTCTCGAACTATGAACAAATACTTATATGATATATGGATCGGTATCAAGTCACTGAGTAAGCATCCCATTGACCAGTACAGAAAAAGCATAGTCTATAATATTCTCACGCTAAACAATTCAAACTGAAAATCAAAAGAATTGACAACTATATACGTTAAAAACATTAAATCGAAGTAAACACATGAAAAGTGTCACGTAAATGTTCTCGTAAGCCCCGTGAGCTAAAGAATTCGTTCACAATAAGCTACTGAGTTCGTAAGTAAAGGACATGAGTTCGTACGAAACAGAAGTCCAACACAATCGAGTCTAGCACTATCTGTTCCATTGTATTGTCTTTAACATGACATGTTGGGATACACAATTAGGGAACTTCGAAAAGTTAGGAACCTTAAAATATTCACCGAATTGTTGGCGTACGTAATGGGGAAACTATGATAAATTGAATATGTATTTTAGCGCAACTGTTGATATCATTTTGATACGAGACAATCCTACAGGTTAGATATACTTTGAATAACTTGGTAGGTATTCCTAACTTTGCGGGCCTTTTAAGATATGTGGTCTTTAATTATTTCTAATAATAGAATTAATCAAGTGCCAGTATCGAAATACGCACTTTTTTGAATGTGATGTTTGGGGCAAAACTGAGTGCAGTCCTTTTCATCTTACCGTACTACAGCATCTTTATGTGCATATAAATATAAATGCATATGAATATATCATAATTCTATTAATTTCTACGTTTTTAAAACGTTAATGTTACTTTTCTGAACCGTACAAGGAGTTTTTATTTTTATTTCTTTTCATATATTATTAACAGCTATAGTCCGCTCGGTCGCAAACGTAAATCCTTTTTCGCACGAATGAGATATGCTTCTTAGAAAAGCTTTGTTAAATATGTTCTTTATGTACACACGCGTTACCGTCTTTTTCATTTGTTAATAGAAATTGTGAGTATTCCGTATAAATTCAAATATTGTTATTTAAATAACGCTAATCTTATTAAATCATATACTTACAACAAAGTATACAATCAAATAATTTACATACTCATATTTCCTAAGTTTTGAGCATCTTACTCTTCAGATTATTATCAAATTAATAATTTCTAGCTTACTAGTCATATATGATGCGAATATATTTATTGCCTTAGAACATCGTATATTAAAAAGTTATGTTGACACATTTTACATATTAAAAAGTGAATGAAAGACTAATTTTACTAATACCTAAGTAATTTGATAATTAATATGTAATATTATTATTTAGTTGTTTGTTTTATACATATATTACGAGTGTAAATATGTATTAAACCAAGAACTCCTTAAGTTTCTTCTAAATAGTAAGATACCTACCATACTTATTTTATTTCGTATGGTTTTGGGATAGTCATATTAAAATTATATAAACCGGTTAAAACTTATGGCATTTACGTCATAAAACCGATAGAATTTGAAGAATTTCTCGCATTGAAAACAAAGTACGAAGAAATAAAAGTAACCGCGTAAAGTTACGGTTCCGTTCCAATACAAGAAATAAAAATGCTGCGGTAAACTTACCGGTTTATTCACGATCGCAGGCCAAACAAACTCTTCGCTATTGAAAGTTCATTCGTACATCGTACTTTCTTCATAAATAAAAAAAAACTAAATAGTAAAGTTCTTGATTGTCTATGGTACTATAGTAATTCAAAAAATGGCGCGGAAATGCGATGTATGTATACAGAGACGAGATCGCGCGCGAGCTTTATCGAAGCCGGCAACAGACTGAGAGAATCGCTCGCTCGGCTACTCTCCCCTCTATTACTCCACTTTCGGTTGTTCTCTCGCCTCCCCCTAGAATGAGACCGATTTATCACGGTGTCGTACTTGTGATACCACCTCCCGGACCGTCCAAGCCTAACGAGGGCCCTGTAATTTTTTATTTTTTGACCGTCAATATTACCGAATCGAGGGCGCTGACCGCGTAATGGCGCGAATAAATAAATCCGTAAACAAATACTTAGCAATTTGGATGCAGTTGTTTTTTTTAACATTCGTTTCGGAGTGCTTGATCGGTCGTTCAACTTTCATTCATAGACAAATTCAGGTTTATTGCGCTCATAACAAATATGTTAAAAATAAACACGCTAGCTGCAACAACAAAGGTGCTACATGTGACGAATTTATGAGATATGTATGTATTTTATCCCGTTATACTTATTTACTTTTCCGATTGGATATTATTAATTTTACATTACATTAAACTCCACATTCATACAGAACCGTTAGGATATCGCGGACATTTATTAATTAAATTCCTCGCATCGGTCACCGTGTTAAGCCAACATTGTGGTTTTATGACAGTCGTATTAAATGTTAATGGATTATTAAAACGTAAATTAAAGATAAACTTGAATGAAACGTATCACGTTCATTTATCAGCGCTACGATATCAAAATATTGGAATCAAGTTATTAATTTGATTACTCCTTAAAATTTTACGTCCCAACATAACATTGATTGCAAATTCGATGCTATGTTTTAGCTTTTAATAATATGCGCTTCTGCGGATAACTGCACATCGAAGAGTAGATACTGATTTGAACAGTGTGGTAAGCAGAACCTTGTCAATCGCGTTCAAAACCAGCTACATTGTTACATTTTTCGTTGAAATTGATAAAAAACGTTTAGAGTATCTAAAACCGGTATACAGACAAGTCATTTTGATTGTCCTTTATGTAATGAAAACAATTATATATTAGCAATATGGTTGGCAATAACAATGCATAGTCCCACACCTGTTATTTCAATTATTTATTAAATTTAACCAACATAACCTATGCACACTTCAATTGCACATATTAAAAACATAATGCTGATAACTAAATGTTGTCTTATTACAGATTTCCATGGCATGTACTATGGTCGAGTTTGTTTAAGTATATGTTTTATTTCGGTTATCAATTTGAATTATTATAATTAATTATTGTTGCTATGTTGCTCAATCAATGTGTCAGAAGTAAATGAAGATAGAATGAACAGTGAAATTTCCAGAATAATTCTAACTACGGAACTATTCTAACTTCGGAATAATTCTAACATCTAAATACAAAATGTTTAACCAAAACACCTGAATAAAAACATGTATCAGCATATCATAACTGCAAACTGATGAACTGAGAACAATTATGTGAGAAGAAAACTTAATTATTAAGATAAATATCACAATATTAGGATGCATGTTAGGATGGATATCAAGATAGCTTTTACATAGCTTTTATCAATGTTGAGAGCTACTTATTGGAATTTCCGTTCTGTGCGGGCTTTCAATTTGATCTATGTATAGTGAAAACTATCGTTACTAGAAAACTATTAATCACACAGAACCAATTTCAGTTTAGGTCAAAATAATTGCAAAGTTTAAAAAAACTTATATGTAGGTAGATATACAGAATCCACGCCATCTTTTGTCGATTATTGGAAGATTAAAAGATATTACTAAGTCTCGTCGGTATTTATATTGTCATTATTGCTTCAAGTGTTTCTCGCAAGGAAAGTGAATTTCTCCTTTTTGCGTCACCCGGAATACAGAACAACATTTACCCACTTTCGTTATCCATACAGTTTATAACAAAAAAATTTCATTTCCTTTTCTCGTTTTAACAAGATGATAGAAATGAGTAATGACCTAATTGCGGTTTAAGGAACGTTTCTCCAAAGCAAATTTCTCCTAATGGAGTCGTATGCATCACAAAGACGCCATTAGTATGGAACACATGAGCGGGTCGTGCCTATGCAATATGTCAACCGCTTGACCACATGACTGTAGGTAAGTAAGTGCCTACTGTTGATGTTCGTTTCGTTGGCGATTGTTAGAAAATATATCGAGCGTCACCAGCTATTTATAAAAATGTTATATTTTCGCCGTTAAATGTTATATGGCGTGCAAAAATGTTATATTGTCTTTATGGATTATCAATTTGCCTACAAATAAAAAAAAATATATTATGAAGTAATGATTAACGACAAAAAGTACTTATTTATACATATACATAAAAGAAAAGGGTTTGTCAATGTTTATTTAAAATGACCTTTTATTCTCATATCACATTCTATAATGAGCGCCAATTTTTCATTTCAAGTAGTAATTAATGTAATCTCGACTGGTCTCGACCGGTTTAACGTATACAATTTTTTTTTATTATTATAAGTGTTAAAGTCCAATTAGTGATTATCACTTCTCTTTTCATTTGAAAACCATCGATTACGTACCTACTCAACATTGTTATACAGTTTCGTGGCAATATTATTATTATTACTACCACTCCTGTGCCTACCCCTTCGGGAATTATAGGCGTAATGTTACTTTTTGTATTATTATTAGTATTTATTTCAATACATTGATTAAAACGGTAGAAACCACTAAAATAATCAATAACAACATAAAAAGATTCGTAAAAGATTCTCAAGCAAAAATGACGCAATCACTTCATATTAAATTTTCGTATTGAAGCATATACGAACGTACCATAGGGAACACAAGCTCTAGGTCATGTCCTCGCATTAATTTGGAACCTTGACTCAGTACGTTGTTTGGACGTATAATGATAATATATAGATAATATTAGCAATATTGAATATACCTAACATTCACCTGCAATATGCAAAGTGTATATAATTGAAGTATATTAGATACCTTTGAGTCTGTACTTTCTACCTATTCCAGGTGCGATGGCAGGTTATAAGTTTTCAAAACAAATTCTTTATGAAATTATTATCGTAAAGTGCAACGGTACAATGCACGTATTTCGTAAATGTATTGGATTTATTCTAAAAAGAAAAAAATATTTGCTTGAGTAAGAAAACTTAAATCTTCAATAAAATGAAATACTTAAATCGTTACATATGATTAAATACTATTTTCTTGCAATTTTATTCTGTTCCTGCGAAAAAAATTATGTTATATTTGCGGAGACCCCCGCTCTCCCCAAAGTAAAATTAGACGAGATTCAACTTCACTCCTTCCCGCCTTGAACGCCTCACGTAATTAATGGATAACCCCTTATTCTTAGCTAATCTCACTGCGAAGTAAACTTTGCTCGCAATATCTTTTTGTTTCCAACTGCGCAGTAAGTTACCCATATCTACCAATATTACAAATGCAATTATAATTCTCTGTTCAGTCGTTGCATTCCTGAATCAAAAACGGATTTTAATGAAAATTGATAACGACTCTACTTAAACCCGAACACCTTGGGGACGAACAAGAAAAGTAGTAGGATAATAATAGGGAATCAAAAGTTGCAAAGGCCCTATTCAGAGTTCAATACATAATATATTCTATATCATTTGGACAAGTAACATATTAAAAATATTTCATTATAAAATTAATTTAGTGCTGATAATACTTCGTAATATACATTTACTGAAAAGCAAAGCTGGCCACCTGACGATTTACAAAAACTTCTAACTAGGACGTCGCAATATATAGGGTACAGCATGTGGAGAACGCGTCCCATTAAATTTATGTCCAGTGCACCGCTAACTCTACTTGAGGCGTGATTAAAAACTTTTGCCGGAACTCGTTATTCAGTAGTCTTTGTTTTTGTTTGAAGATACAAAACGTGCAAATTTCCAAAATAGCTCGTTTTTTTTAAACTGCTGTAAGAATAGCTGCAAAGAATCAAAAATTTATTATCAGGTCAATTGGAATTAAATAAAAATACCCTCATTTTTTATCTTTAAACATCTAATTACCTATTAGTGTTATAATATTATCAAATTAATATAATTTTGATGAAAACCTACTGTCTAGTTATGTAATACGTGATAAATTAAATATCCAATGAACAATTCACAAAGTATTTAAAATGATGATATTTGTTTTTAATATTGTGTTTCGGGACATCTCCACACACCGCCATCTAATCCGAAAATAAGCATCACGAGAGCTTATTATTATTATATATGTACACAAATATTAATTCTGGGTGGGAATGGAACCCACAGCCCCCGCTGTAACATTCAGATTCACTAACTAAACTGATGAAACATCAGAACCCTATACTTCTCTGCCTATCCCTTCCAAAACCTACAGGCGCAATGTTATTCTACAAATCTTTGATCTACAAATCTTGTAGTAAAAGTGCTGAGTACCGCCAACTATTCAGACGTGACACGTTCACCGTGATATGCATGTAAATGCGCAGCTTGGCACAGACTGTTCCATGCCACATATTTACTGACTTACTACATGTGCTAGCTTGCATTTTGATTCTTCATCTCATTATTATCTATGAAAATAAACATATTTTTAAATTTAAGTGCGACTAATATTCCAGAAATTGGTTTTGATAACCAAGAAAACACGTTCATGTTCTTCAATTTTTGTATTAACTATATTATATGTGTTTTCTTGTTTTATAAAAACGTAACATCACGCCTGCAATCCCCGAAGGCAGAGGAGTGTATTACACTTCCAAGTCTCACCAGTTACGTTTAAGTCCCATGGAATAGGTGGTGAGCCTATTGTCATACACCGGGCACAATTCCAGATTCCATGTAATTACTCGAAATTCTTAATTAGAAAAATCCAATAGCACCCGACCCGGGATTTGAACCCAGGACCTCTCAATCGGCAGTCGCGCTTGCAACCATCCGACCAACGCAACGAGGCAGTCAATTCTTATTTTATATTTTTAAATATTCCCTGAAATTGTGAAATCGACACGAAAAAGGTCTTAGTATCAAGTCAGCCAGTGCTAGGTAACACTATACATGTAATACATAGGCAGACTTATTGGTGAATATTGAGCTTTTAGACCAAAAAAAAGCGAAGAACTAACGTTATGCTATAATAAGTAGATATACTTGTGTATGTTGCTATACCGTTTATTCTTTATAATGCTCCGTTAAATAATTTCAAATATATAATTTTAATTAAAAAAAATCATAGTTAACAGTTAATACCGTAATTTCACAGTTAATAGTTTAATAGTAAATTCACAGTAGGTATTTGCTTCTGTCTTAGATTTATCTTTCTGCCTCCGTACCTATTTGTGTTTCGACAAAGCTTGTATAGTTGCGATTCGGGCCAAAGGATGCAGTACACAAACAGACAGTATAGTCTCAACTGTTCCAAGTTAATCCTCCTACCTCCTCAACTAGTCGCGTCACGTTGCCGCGAGAGAGTTCAGGGGAATCTCGGCGCTGCTACTCCACGTGCAATTACAAGTTTATTACTGAGGATTTCGCTTCTCCACTTACCGCTTGATTGGATACTAATAATTACATTGTAATTTATATTAAACAAATTTCAAATACATATTTAAGAAAAAAGCGTCTGTAAGTAGGTATATATTTATACACGTATGTATTGTTTAGTTTATTAGCCGTGAAGAATATCACAGGCTTTCCTTAAGTTGCGGTCAGATGGTCGCGTGTGAAGATGTCCTGAGAAAAAGGAAATATATATTATATGGTATGATTCATCAATCACATCACATCTAACCCAATGAAATAAACCAATCAGTCGTTTCGTAAAGTTTCACCGATGTTTATTTTGTGTAGGCGAAAAATATAACGTAAAATATTTTCGTTGCTTTTATAGCAGTGAGATTTCTTGATTAACAAAATCTTTAAATACGTAAAGGTAATTTATGATTTCATAGGTGCAAACTCAGTGTGACATATGCGGTTTTAGAACCATTTCAGTGTTCCAAGATCAACACACTGAAATACATGCATTTAGGCATTTCGCTTGCCATCTGTTGGAAGGCTTTCCAGCTCTGCTGTTAATAGATGAATAACTACATTCTTTGATATTCCTATAAACGTTCCAGCAAAGGTCAGCCAAATATTGTTATACAGAAATTGCAGAATTCCGAACTCACGTCCCATACGAAACATACATATATGTATGTAAATGAAATTTTCTACGCGAATTGTTCTGCCCCATAATTCGTTACAATCCCAGTGTAACACTAGCTTAATATTGTCGAGTACTTTATGGCTTGTGAAATGAGAACTTACGAAGCTATACTTTCGTTGGATGCAAACTCTCGGTAAGTGCACAGAATAATGAACACATTTCAGTACTTCAAATATACATTGCTCGTGGAACGTACGTAAATGTAAAGCTCGGCGCTGATTGCTCTGTGCCGCGTATTGCACTGTTATTAGTACGGAGCTGAATTTCTGCTATTGTTAACTTCATTGATAATAACACGGGAAGCTGGAGGTTGGAATTTCGCGAACGAGTTAAAGAATATCAAGCGCACGATTTCTGAGAAGCGCAAGGAATTACGAAAGTATGTGCAGGTGCAGGCAAGTATTTCTACACGGCATGATGAGTAGTATACCTACACTTTTATGTACCTCCTAGACTGATCTAAGAACTTAATACACAGCATTGACAAACTGGACATTTTTATTTAGGTAGAAGGTCTGCATGGGTTTGAATTAAAACTTATACGTTCAATGAAATGGAAAGTAATTATCAGAAATAAGAATGAAAGGATCAAAATGCTCATTTCGCTGTTGGAATATAGCTTTCCTCTCACATTGAGAGGGTTAAGGCCATAGTAGGTCTATTACATTTAAATTTAACAAAACGCAAAATTAAGAAATCTAACCGCTCATTCCATTAGTGCCCCTATTGCATTTAAAAGCTTCTCCAAGTGCTAAGTCACTTGTCGTGTTACCCACTTTGAGTAACCTGTATCATTTATCACTCGCATCAAGCACGATATATATGTAAATATATGTATGTAAATGATATATATGTAAATGTAAAGCTGCGCACAGACAGTTGTAATCTGCATATTTTACGTGGTTATTAGCGCCATACAAGCTGGATCCAGTTAACAGCTTTAATGCTTGTAATGCAGTCAACTGTGTGTACCTGGCAGATGCAAATTTATTCACTCTTTGCACATACAATTATATTCTGTATTAAATATATGTACATATGCTTCCGGTAATTGGAGATAACCTGAATGTCGTACCAATACAATACCAAAAATATAACTGTTAGTACACGTTTATTGTGATTTAATCGTTTTTTTAATATTTTCCTATATATACCACGTTGGTGAACCTTATAATTAAATAAATAAATGAGTGAGTGAAACCTTTACACGCGTTTCATATAAAACATACAAAACTTACTTAAAGGTTACGAGAAATAATTAAATGGGATAAAATAGCTTCAAATTAATTTATTATTATAGAAAATACAATTAAAAAAAATAAATATTACAAATATGAAAATATGGAAAGTACACAAAAAGCGGTCTTATCGCTAACAGTCCTCCATCATTTTATTTATATAGACTGTTCTACGTGAAACTATAGTGAAATTCTCAATAAAATCTAGAAGTAATCAT
>DWMF01001975.1:0-10647 GCA_018244815.1 Parelbella polyzona | reverse complement strand
TCATATATTATAACAAGCTATCTCAGACGGTACCTATGCTGTAAAATATATCTTCACGTTGAATATCTGCGCAATGAGAACACTTACCGTAATATGTCTTGCTATATCTGTTCACAGATTTATTTCGACCATGTAACAAACGTGTAATATGTAACATGTATTATAGCTGTGTGCGGTCACCCGAGTGTGCCCATAGAAAATGTATATCGTAACATGCCTTGCTATAATATAGGTATATTACAGCTTTGTATGTGACGACCCTTATATAGATTACAACGTTTTTTACCAGCCAGTAATTAGTGAATCGCATTGTTCTAAAGTTAATGTTTAGTTTGTACGATGACGTTGTTCCTCAAACTCATACATAATTGTAGCCAACTTATCACGTATTTGCACAGTCAAAGATCAATATGTCACGTCAGTCTTTTGAAAATAAAGCGAGCTCAGTGTACGTGCATGCAACGTGATATATTTTTATTATGTTATATATATTTACTGAGAGACGACAAACCTTACACTATTGAGATATATTTGAACAGTTTTTGATAGATTATTTATTGCCAACATAATATGAAGATGTATTTGATCGAAGAGATCGGCAGGTGATAGCACCAGGTTTATTCTGTTATGTTATACGTCTCATGAAATAGGGAGCGAACATAGTCCGGGCACAAACGCTGACTCTAAGACTCAGAACTTTAAGCTATAAAACCCAATCATACCCGATCCGATCCCAGGATCGGACCCGGGAGTTCTCATTCAGCAGTCACACTTGCAACTATTAGATCAACGAGGCAGTCTGTTAAAGCTATGATTTAAAGCGATTTATATATTTAGAATATTCAGAAATGTAGATATGTAGCACAAGAGGTCGAATCGTAAATAGCATATGCGAGAGAACTAGTCTCGATACACAGACTGCATAAATCTGGGGCATATTGCCGGTTACATAACAAAATCGTAAACGAGAGATATGAATATTCCAAGCGTCCGATTTTCGCTATACATAGCCTTATGTTGAGTGGATTATCAAAAATACTAACGTTTTTCATCTTTGGAATACACGTTCACACGTCCACTCAATAACATTTCCTAAATGTATCAACAGACATACGGTTAAAATGATGATTGCCTTGTGTTAGGCATTTAAAAAACTACGGCCTTCGAGAAACTCGCAATCCTTACCTAACATGTACATACAATCAGAATAACGTTTAGAATATCTACATAGAGATACATATTTCATTTTGTAAACTAACTTAGGTGTTAATTCATTATGATTCATTTTGCGATAAAATTAATTATTCACTTAAGAGTTCAATGCCTTTTAGACCAATAACACGTCTACCATACGTGTTAAGACTGTTAAGAGACAACATTAAAAGTTTTAACTAGCAACTTGTTTAAGTTTAATCATTTAGATTAATGGATATTTTATACAAAATAAAACAAAGGTATATTTCAACGAATATTTCTGTGTCATTTGCATTCAAACGCAAAAGTTTGGAGATACCTTTTGGTTGAAATAGGTAACTGCCTAAACACATAAAAACGTGGTAGGTCCTAACAGTGTAAAAAAAATTCGTTAGTGTTTTTTATAAGTCTATATAAAATCAAGGATAGGAGAAATGTTTGTGTTAAGTTTCGGTATAAACTTTAACACTAAGTGATTTAATTAAAAATACGTAAGTATAGTTTGAATGAAATTAACATACGTTTAAATATTTTGTGCCCAAATTGATATAGGTAGAAATGTTTAACGGATATTTGTTACATTAGACATATTTCACCCTATGTCTAATAATTTATATACATTGAGCATGTAGTGCACTATCCCATGAGAAGTATCACATTCCAGGTGAAACGTGGGAGCATTACACTTCGCTGCCTACCTATTCGGGGAAATAAATGTGTGACGTTATATAATGCTACGTATGTCGTACATACGTAGTAGGCACAGAGCACCGAGTGTTATATATAAGAATATACTCATTATTATCATCTTCATCAGCAGCCTGTCCCAGTCCACTGTTAAACATAGGCCTCCCTCAATGAGAGCCATCGCGCACTATCCACGGCTTGCCGAATCCAGCATTCGGCAGATATGCCCAACCCATTGCCACTTCAGCGAGCTAATCCTTTGAACTATGTGGATGATTCCCTTTGGGTGGTTGGATGATCTCTGTGGATGGTTATCTGTCGGATAGTACAATATACTTAACACTTACCCGGAGCAAATTTAAGGCCGAACCACACCGACATGGGCATGATGCCGTGGTGAATGACGTGCAGAGTGGACACGTGTTCGTTCTTCTTGCGCAAAACGAAGAACAATGTATCGAAGAACTCCGTGAACTTGCTGAAGTAGTACCACCAGCACGTGTTCGCCATCTGGTCACACGAGGAAACAACCGCTTAAATATCCCGACTGGACTGACCGGTTACATCAGTCGTGCGTCAATTAAAATCTTTACAAGCCTACCAAATTTCTCATATCTACGTCATATAGCTCACGAACTAATATATCATTACTAAATTATTACGCAGCCAAGACGTAGGTTAGTATGAAGGCAGGCGAGTCGGTTAAACAAGGGACCTTGCATGTCACACTCGCATGTTTTGTTTAACAGACCTAATTAAATGAGCATTAGATATATTTAACACCTACATATGTCAATGAGTGAACCTTGTAACCACTAATGGATGTTAAAAGCTCGATTTTATTGCGAGCCGATTTAAACTACGTCATTAATATTTAATTGGTCATTCCTTCAATGGTACAAATCGATACTATGCGATCTGACCATTACATTGAATTATCATAAAATCACGATCCAGTCGAAGCGGATTAAAGATTCAGTTTATAATATAAAAACCCTTTTAATATAATGTAATATCTATAAAAATGTTTACATTAAAACGAAAACTCTGCTAGGCTTTAAAGTTTTCAACATGTTCGGTGGTAGCGTGCTCGGGCGATTGAAACACTCCTTTAGAAATCTAATATTGAAGAAAAATTGATTTGGGACTGCGCTCCAATTCAATTTTCAATTTTTAAAAGAGAATTTTGCTTTCAGAACATTTTCCTGCGATACATGAAATAGACTTTAGGCTGGAACACCACTTACTCTCATTGCCTTAGGACTACGTGAATAGTCGACGAGTTGACATCTGAAATCGTAGTGACCCCACCAACCGCTCGCCAGGTACTGTAAATAAAAACATTCGTAAACCAATGATATCCATACATCTCGCCACGCCTATTTCCCATAGAGGTAGGCAGGAGTTAAGGATGTCAATTTGCTACGGTTTGCGCAAATTTCTTTCGTCCCCTCTACATACAAAATAAACTAAATACAAGAGAAGCTGATATACATATATGTATGCATGTAATACCTGCATGATCGAGCCCTGCTCTTTTTTTTGTAATGCCGTGTTTTTTGGATATTTAGAAACGAAGTACAAACTAAAATTTACCTTTGTATTCTAATGTTATTTTAGCAGTTTATACTTGCCTGAAAACACGGATAAAGCGATGTTTTCTAAAAATGCAACCTAACTAGGTCGATTTGTCGCCCCCGAAACGCCCCGCGCACCGGATTTCATGAAATCGTTGAAGCCGTTACCGGGTTCAGATTATATGTACATATACAAGAATTGCTCGTTTAAATGTATTAGAAACTATTTATCCTCATTATTAATCCTTTTATCTTTCTACTAATAAACGCGGGACTTGTCTCACATCGCGAAGGGTTAAGGACATCTGCCACGATAGACAAGTGTGGGTTGGCAGTTTAGACAGGCAGTGTATTATAATTCTTTTTATTTTACTTTTTAAACCTGTTTTACACCAGATGTCAATAGAAATTTAGGCGCGTGAAATTGTGGGCACATTTTTTTTTGACAATTTTTACCATAGCCCATAATTTTATAAGTTCATCATCATCAGCCTATCTCAGTCCACTGCTGGACATAGGCGTCCCCCAATGAGCGCCATCGCGCAATGTCTTCTAATTTTATTAGTTAACAAACGTAAAAACCATATCTGAGTGGATACACATTCGTGTGAACTAATGAGAAAATGTTACATATGCGATAGTTCCCGTCTACGGTCTACGGCAAACGAAATAAATGGTCCGCTTGCTTATACTATTGATTAATTCGCTTTAACAATAAGCGAAAGTTGATATGCGTCAACAGCGCCAATGACGACAGAGCCATCTGTCACTGGTCATTTATACTTGACCGGCGCGATTATATTACGTATACAAATTCCATTAGTTGACAATTTTACATACAATTTGCTACTAGATGATAAATCACCGGTGTTAAAAGACTTGTTTAACGGAACCACTCAGGTAGGAAAAGATATAAATCATTGGAAAAGCGTTTTATACTGCCAGTTTTGAATATAAAACTAAATGTATTTGTCATTATCATAGTCTAATTTCATGTCGCTGTAACACAATAAAGAGCTCAGCGGTTCAGTGAAACAGTATACGGGATATTCTTCAATTATTATAAGGCCGATGAGATTTAGGTCAGTTGTGTTAGTTCACTGGAACAATCCGCTTATTTTTAGTTCGTAGTATAGATCCACCGGTTTCATCTAAGCAGGAATAGATTTTTGCTTAAGGGTAAGTTTTACAGATAACTGCCTTAACATGCGGATATAATGTTAACTTATATGTGGAATTGGAAGAGAACTTTTTAATTATTCTATAGAAACACGGGAGTGTCCCACATTCCTCTGACTACCCCTTAGGGGAAATACAGGCGTGTTTTGTTGTTACATTTTGACTAACTATTCATTTGCGTGGGTACAATTATTTAAACCATTAGAGAATAATTTAAGGGGATGATTACCACTTTCATATTTTATGTGGGACAATTATAAATATCTAGTAACTATGTTGTAAACGAATAGGTCACTACTAGGAAAGTTATTAGTTTATCTTTGTACCGGTGTTACCATATGTCATCTCTTTCCCCCAACTTGAGGAAAGTATTAAGCAGAATCAGTTTTTAATTTAGTTCCCAATTGATAACATTGAATCTATTTAATACTTTAACACGTTAAGTTTTTAATCACACGTATGTGGTATTGAATTTTTATAAAGCTTCAAATTAGTTAGTTTTTTACGCTAGACAAGCCGTGACGCAAATAAGTGATAAATATATGTATTGTTCAAGAACTGCGGAGCATCGGGCAAAGAGCAACGACAAAGTTAGACGTATTATAATAAAATTATCATTTATTTTACATGTATAGGAATGTAGGTACAAATTCCATGATTAAATTATTCACCAATATAAAGTTAAGTGAATGAGCTGTGAATAAATTCGTATAGACCTGCCGAACTACCGTAATATTAACAAGGAAATTAAAATAAAATTTCACGACTACGTGCCAGTAATTTGACGAAGACAAAGACGAATTTGATATCTCTATCTATCTACATATAAAATTTTAATACTATGCTAATATCACGATGTTTAGAGATACAGTTCCAATTTTCTTACGTTTGATGTACGATATGTGATTAGTGTATTTTGTGGTGGTAGCGTTGTTGTTGGTGTACACATACTTGATTAGGCCTGGCACATTGGAACTTTGATAACTGAGTCAGGGGTCGCGGGTTCGTTCCCACTCGGGACAAATTTTTGTGCGGTGGGCACAAGTATTGGTTCTCATGTTCTTTCTGTTCTGCATTCTACTGTTATTGTCTTGTTACCCAAAATACAGGTTCTCTTTGAACCTACGTGTGGATGTGGTTGCCGCGTGTGAAGACGTGCCAAAATATTTTATTGTTATAATATATGTACCTCATAGAATATCCAAGCGCTGAATATGGTCTGCGCCAGGTTGTAGACGACGAGCACGTTGCGGAGTTCGAAAGGTTTCCGGTTGGCCATCAAGGTTGGCCCGATTTTTCTGGCACACACCGCGTAGCACACGCACGCGGCCAACGTGGGCCAAGGGGACGACATCATCGGCCAGTCCTTCACTCGGGGATCTGGAACAATTTGTTTCGTATAAACATAACAGCTGAGTAAAATTGTCGTTGTTAACCTCAATGGAACCATGTCACAATCTGAGCGGTATGTTCAGTTCACTGCTGGACATAGGCCTTCCCAGAACGGGCTTTTTTCCTATGTGCAAGAGTTTCAACTGTCAACTAGCGTCCATGACTCTTATAGACATGACCCGCTTTTTAGGTAGGTATGCGCAAATATGTGCTCTCAATATTATAATTGAACATGTTAATTTACTTAATTAACGGCGATCTACATAGATATAGAATAATTTCATAGGCATTAAAGCATACGGAAATGTATTACACATTTACATATTTGTATATGTGATGTGGCCTTAACTTGAACCATGCGGTAACACCTCCGGCCAACGTTATGTCAATTGACGGCATCGGATTAGCAACCTTCGGGCTATGACGCATGAAAGCACTCCATGTAATCTGTCGTAGAGATCACTCAATACCGTGCTGAATATTTATGTTTGTGCAATTCTTATAAAATGGTAGCTCGGTACTAACGCTTGCTTAGCTCGACCAATATTGACAATGGTCGGCGTCACTTTATCACTTATGCGCTATGTCCATATTGTTTTTATGCTTCTAGCAACATCTTTAGTAACAGGAAATTGCACTGTCATTTGTATCATAATTATATAAGCAATAGTGGAATATCATAATGTTGTAGATTTAAATATTATGTAGGTATCATGTTTGTAAGGTATTATTGACTGGAATGTGATTTAATCGTACTTATGTTTCCTAATATTAATACCTACTAAATAAATTTCCACCACGATTTCATATACCTACATAATATTTCGACGAGAAGATGTCTCGATGTCGACACCTTTGTGTTTAAATTCGAATGACTCGGAAACGATAATTGTTCAATAATATTATCATTATTAATATTCTTTTGTATTTGCCAAGATATCCATAGTTGAAATTTTTTTTCAAGTTAAAACAAAACTATAAAAGGGCGCTTTTTAACACCTTTGTCAGAAATAGCGTAAACAATCCATCGATTAATACTTTACATTGTATTTATTTATGTATGTATGTATGGCCTTTAAATAATTCCTACCTATATCTTTTATAATTAAAAGTGTTGTGAATATTCTTTCCCTAGTCGTCTATTCAGACGCGAGCGTGTTTTAAATTTTATACATAAATGCTATAATACGTTTAGGTGAGATCTCTTTATATTCAAACGACATTTCGTGACATAACTAATGTCCACTTTGATCTGCCGCGACCACCTTCATGCAGTGAACAGAATTTAGATATAAATATGGTGTGATATATCCATTTGAACGTAAAAATTGCTGAGTATTTTTTTACAATAATAATAATAATCGTCTATTTGTAAAACAACGTTTTTTTATATGATTATCGTCAGCACGTCTAAGTCCACTGCTGGACATACATATGTCCCCTGAGGAGCTTTTGCCAAGTAACGATTGCTCTGATAAAATTTATGTAAATTTGTCAACTTAACCTTATTACAACTTATTTAATAAATGGCAGCGTGCGACGATCTACAGTGTTTACTATGAGTTTTTTTAAATAAATGAACACCGCATTTAGGATAACAATTGCAATGGGTTAATCTAATTATATGAATGTTAGAAGTAAGTTATGCATTAATTGACATTAGGATTATTTAGGCTGCAGACAGATGCTGGATGCGACAAGCCGAGGACAGGGCGCGATGGCGCTCATTGGAGGAGGCCTATGTCCAGCAATGGACTGAGATAGGCTGATGATGATGATGATTATTATTTCAATATATTATTAAAAATACAGTCTATGTGTTTGTAGATTTCCTTGTAGTGGGAAATGGTCTTTCTCCGCAATTTCAGGAGACTTAAAGAGACTAGCTCGAGAAACAGAAAATTTTGATCTAATAGAACTTTAGTAGGTACATTACAATACAGCTGTTTTTGTTTTTAATCAATTTATTTCAAAGGAAGGCTCCTTCGAATGACTGATATTCTCCATAGAATTATGCATTATTGAAATAATATCGATGAAATATAAAGAAAAAATTTTTTATGAAGGAATGTACATACAATATTAGCTTAGTAATCAGCTTATATTCCTTAACAAAGTGAGTTGCTTGCGACGCGAAGTCTCAATGTTTTATTTTATCTCAAAACGCCGCTATGTATATATTATCGCAAAAATTAACATTAACTAATACATCGAAAACCCAAACGCTAGTACAGATGAACCATTGACGCTAAGGTTAAGTGTACATAATTGTTCCACGGTCGGACACACAATGAACTCCGTGAACTCGCAACACAAACTGTCAAATATTTTAATAAAACCAAAACACATAAAGGTTTTTACCTTTTGAGGTCAACAGCTACATGCTACGAGCGATGGTAATCTCATTGTGCATGAAATAACCCCGAGAGCTGGCCGCCGAACGCCGGGCAAATATACTCAGAACCAATTATTCTATACACAAATATCTGTGCAATATATGCTAAGCAACGATAATCACACAATCGTACGTTTATATATCAATATTTTCGTTATCATACCAACAATTTTAAGGTACTTCAAAGAGTCTACCGCTGCAGTAATTAATGTCCATGAGCAATGTTTGAACGGCTCGGACTTATAACCACAATAGTATATAAAATTATGGAACAAAATACTTTGCGAGGTGTGCTTTGTGATCCGCAAGCGTCACTGGAGGCTGGTGTCCAGCACACAGGCTGATGATGATGGATGCCTATATATCGATAAAAAACTACATACGTTATAGATGAAGAGCTGACATTATGACAGCCTATTCCTACAACTAATATGGTAAACAACGCAATATGTTTTTATATTTCATCTCACGGGAGAGCAGGTGAAATAGGACAAAAACAGCATGGAAAATTTTATTCCATGCTCATATTTGCTTAATACTTAGCGTGCACATACTTCGTAAAGCAAATAATAAAATGGAAAATACATCATGTATTAATAGCGACCCCTATGAGCTGTTATTATACTGGAGAAGTGTGCATGGATAAAATGTAATTGCGTGAAGAATTAATCCGTTAATCTGTATTCTCATTAAAACAAATAATTGTATACACGTGTCACGCCATTTCTACAATAACTTTCTTATGGGGGCGTAATGGGGCCTTAAATATTGTTAAGTTGTAAATATCAAATAATAATATAAAATGAGAAATTCATAATTTTCTTTTAGTATCTTACCTCCCCTGTTGTCCATAAGGTCGTTATACCAAGTGTACACGCTCTCCATCTTTGGGTGTTGCTAGCAACTAATTAAATCTGCAACAAGAAGAAACAAATATTAGTCGTTTCAGAAAAAGTAATAATCATGAAAAATGCTCTTTGAATAAATTAATTTTTTTATGCAACGTAAAGTAATTGCTCAACCAAAACTATACAATGTACATTTAAAGAAACACATAAAGTATACGGAGTGTAATGGATTCATTTAGTTTATATATATTATGTTCAGTTCATAGAATCAGACATAGATACTAATCAACAACATCGTTAAAATGTTTAGTTTCCTAAACTGTAAAAACTTGCCTACAAAACAAAATATGCTATTTTTTTCGTACGACTGCGTAGGTGAAGCATTGAAAATGATTTACATTGTATATATTTTGTCATTGTCATTTATATAAACTCGCATTATTCACGTGAAAATGTAATCAAATATACACACACCACACACACACTCATAAATATGTTTATTTTATGTACATTATTTAAAATTCTTATATAGAACCTACACGGCTTTTTAAAACTGCTATTGAATATGTAGGCATACCACGCCTGCATATTCAACGAAGGTGTAGGCAGCGAAGTGTAGTAGTACACTTGCACGATTTACCACGTTCTCTTATAAAAAACTGACATAAGACGTATAATAAAAAATGGAACATCTAGCCTATCTCAACTGAAGAACAATTACAATACATTACAAAAATACTTTATTGCACACCACGTAAGTAAAAAATTGCAATAATAATAAAAGATATTAATGTAGGTAACAATGGGCGGTGTTATCGTTTAGAGCGACTTCTTCCAGACGATCAACGTTTAGGACAAAATTTGAGGAAAAAACAACAAATGGGTATGGCGTATAACGATTGTTTAGTATATAACATACGTAAAACACATATTTAAGAACGGTTAATTATTCAACACAATTTTCAATCACATGTCTCGTACATCAGTTTCTCCGCTTTCACGATCGCGACTAAGCGGCGTTGCGACTGAACTCTGTCGCGTGACTCTCACCAACTAGCGTACGAATAATAATTTTAGGGCTGCACCCATACACACATCACTAGCGTTTAATTACTTACTTGACAAACTAATATAAAAGTGGTAATTGGTGACACAGTTATTATAACAACGTAACATCACGCCTGTAATCCTTGTAGAGGTAGGCTAGAGGAGCGTAGTTCACTCCCACGTTTCAACTGTTGCGTTTAAGTCCCAATGGAATAGGTGGTGAGGCTATTGCCATACACCGGTCAAAGATCCAGTCTCCGAGTCACTACTATAAATTCTAAATGAGAAAAATCCAATAGTACCCGACCCGGGATTTGAACCCGAACCT